>LXGU01000253.1:0-31645 GCA_001640685.1 Catunica adiposa
CTGCGCAAAGTCAGGAAGACCTCCAAGTGTAGAACCACTACACCACGGGGGATTTAGCAACCCTAATTTGCACCTCCTCCCAACAACCCATAATGGCCAATCTCATGATGTTTTTTCACTGAGGGGACATGGTCTAGTGGTATGACGGATCCTTAGCATCTCTGAAGCTTCTGGCTTCGCAGCTTGGATCAGGTCCGGGGTTCGATTCCCCGTGTCTCCATCCTCAGTTTCTTTTTGCAGCATTTCCGTAGAGTATGTTCTGCCTGTAATTCTTTTATTTCATTTGAAGCAATAACAGTTATTTGCTTGATGATAATTGGTGAGGTTGTCTTAGGGTGGGCTTGAAGACCCTGCGCTTTTAATTTGTCAAGTGCTGGGAGCTTCAGCCTATTCTTGGTATTCCTTATCTGCAGTGGATGGATTGGGATAATGGTTGGAAGATCCCCCGCACTTGGGCAGCGGGAAGCTCGGGCGAGTACATATCACTCTTGGTTGTTGTCTACGCATGATTTTTATATTGTTAGTTGTGAAGGTGTCAGCACCTTTTTGATCAGCATTCAAAACTTAATTTCTCTAAATTTCCAAGTATAGAAAATGTCTCTCTTTAAATTCACCTTCTCAGTCTGTGTGATCTTGCGAACCGCTTGTGCGACATATTATGTCGTTTCACTAATAACCCTTTAAATCATACCATAGGGTTATTGACCAGCTTACGCTAGCTTGCATGGAGCTAAACTCTCCTCACCGCCAATTCACTCCATTATTTATACCCATTACTCCTCTAGCCTACCCGACACCATCCACCTGCTCATGACTGGTACCGGGATCCCCTAAGATGCATATACTCCTCTCTACCCAATGATAATCATTGCCGCTTCAAATAGGAACGCCCAGGCTAAGCTGTGAATGGATGAGCGCTTGTCTTGGAGACTTCCCGGCTGCCCGCCATGTCATCAATGCGTGTTTCGGTTGTGTCCGCTACAGTGTAGTAAGAAGGGAGCGAAGACGGATTGTGGTGGTGCTGTGGGTAGATAGGATGTCCCCGTGATTAGCTGGACCTTATGTCATTATGTGCTGGCAGGTAAATGTGTGTGGTTGGGCGGGCGGGTGGCTGCTTTGGGGGTTGAGTTGGGCTTTGATGGCGGCAGGTTGATGATTTGTATTGAATGGGTGATGTAGTTTGATATTGATAGTAGATCCTAGGTATGATTTCGATGGAATGGATTATGAGGGTGTATTCGCTTGGGGAGATATTATTGTTGGAGCTGTTGAGCTCACGGTCTGTGCTTGCCGGTACGATTTTGGTGGTAGTGCATTTGTGCGTGACACCAAAATCTTTTAGCTTGCAGCATGGAGGAGCATGAGGAGGCAAAACAAGATGAAGGGGGCGAGTACCATTGTTATGCTGCGTAATAATTAATGGGCTATAACGATGAACTTCCTGTGAAACGAATTGTGGATAATGATGTTTGAACTTACACCGTCTCCATTCGTCACACAGTCCAATGGTCAGTAAACCTACCAATCATGCCACAAATATCACTATTCATCAACCTCTACCATCACTTTGCCCCTCATTCTCTTGCAAAATCCGCAAAATCCGCAACCCCGATTGACTACCCCTCACCAATCCAGGATACCACAAAATAGACAATCCCTTGACGTTCAATGGTGTAATCCCCAAAATCCTCTCTCTCATGACCAACACAGCTTCAATAACAATGCATCTTTTCCCAAATGGGCACCAATTATATGCGCTAGTCTGGCCAGGCCAGTCTTCCTTGATTCCATCAGGAAGTGAACACCGAGTTTGGTGGTGAGGATATGACGAAATCATTTTGTATATAGAATATCGTGATATTTGTGGATTGACTTCTTTTGTATAATGCTAGTCAACATAATTTCTTATAACGCTAAATTGGCGGGTTTTCATAAGCTCTGTTTTGCCTTGCTCATGTAATTCCATCATAAATCTTGCGCCTGGTTTATTGATCAACCAACTCATTAATGTCAACCCCCATGTCAACCCATTGCCACCCCGGTCCTCATCCGTTATCAAAGGATTTCTTTTTTTTTCTTTTTTTTGTATGGTTTCTCAGAGTATCACCGCCATCACTTCTCCTCATCCCTCGCCTGCTGCATATACTAGGTCACTCTTGCTTGATATAAATCCTGGGGTTCCGCAGGCCTTGCAGTTTGTCGGTCCCCAACCTTGTTCCCCTTCACCCTGAAATCTTGTGGTTATATATTGCAAGTGACTTTCTCTTGAATTTGTATATTTATCTATATATTTATTTTGTCCTCTTATATAATTGGTGTAATACACCTTCCTCTCTCTCTCTCTCTCACACATCCACTCTCCGTTTTCATTGACTTCTTTGTCAAACTATCAACTCGTGATAATCCCATCCTCCGTTGTGACCTGTTCTTTGATCTACCCATCTCTCTCCCATCCCCCCTCCCCTCTCTGTCCTACGTGATCTCATTGCCTTCAACATACTCACCTCATTTCCGCCTACAACCTCCACAAAGCCTCTTTATCATCCAAGTCATCTACCAACCATGGATGTCCTCCGCTTCGACACCTTCAACATGGACTCTCTCCCTTTCCACGCCCTCACCATGGACTCATTCCGCCTCGATACCTTCAAAATCGACCGCACCATGTTCGACTCTGAAGATAAGATTCTCAACAGCCTTTGGATTGGCCTTCTGGGCCTTGAGACGTTGATGGTCCTCGGGGTCGCTGTGCAGAGTCTGGTTAAACGGTTCATCAAGTCTGCCCACAGACATTGATTTATGAGAACTCGTTACTTCTCTCTTTAGTATATTCTAAACTTCTATGGGCTGTTGGTGGCCCAGGGAGTGTGGCGATGGATATGACATCACGATATCCACTTTTGGTCATCGATGGAAAATGCTACTCACGCTTGATCTCATAATGAGCATCTTCGCCATCAGATTCGCTATCACCAATTACTCTCCTCACGACTTTTACGATCTTCTTCACGGCTTTGTTTCTCGTTTTTCATTATTTCTTTTCATTTATTACTTGGTCCTCTTGTTTCTTGTGCGCTTTGATACCCACAATCACTCATCTGCATATTATAATCTTGTTCTCCTTTATGCCCTCAGCACTGTTTTCACAGTCCTACCCTGTTGTTTCCCTTCATACCCCCAACTTCCCCATCCACATCCCACACTTGTCAACCCTCCATAATACCCGCCTTCTTCAGCCTCCCATTGATCGACGACTAGAATAACCTGATTGGCCAGAATAGACATGATATCTTGATCCATGTTAACTTTTGGCTTGTTGGGTGAGGGTTCCTGGAAATTGTTTCGATTAGGAGTGTTGGGCTGGGGAGTGTTTCAGAAGATCGTGGATGGCTTTTTATTTGAAAGTTTGGAGTTTTAGCCCATTTAAAAGTATTGATTTCATGTTAGTTTTTGGTAGTGTATGTTTGGTTATTTATTTGCTATTTGGTGCATTTTTACCGCTTTGTATTGTTTCTTAACATTACTAGCATTACTTGTTTTGTTTATTGGGTAATGAGTAATTTTATGATCTTTTTCTCAAGTCTTTAGTGTTATTTAGTGAACATTATTATGTGTATGTTGTGGCCGTCCTCAAGCCGTAGGTGTAGAATCAGTCTTGCTAACAATTTCACTATCGTCACGATAATTTATACTAGTCGACACGCTAGTTTACTCAAATGCCATCATATTTATTATCATCAATCACATGTCAATAATTTTGTAACCAATTTCCCTCTTTTAACTATTGAGGCTGCCAATCTCTTCTATTTAAACTGCCGCCTTTGTCACTATTCTGACATCCCCGCCACTTACAGCCACAACCCAACCACACATTCAAACTAGGAATCCCCTTCTAGCGCCACAGCCTTCCACCCTTAATGACGTTTCGCTGAGCAAAGTCCGCCTGGAAGCTTCCCTTGTCACATCGGCAGGATGGGACAACCTCCTGTTATGCGAACCCCTCATTATTATCGAAAGACCCATGATTTGGAAACTTGAAAAGTGGATAAGGCATCCATTGAATGGTAGAGCTGAGGCTGCGGTGGTCATGAGTTTCAAACTTGGACCATGCTTCGGGAATAATATGAACAATGTTATTTAATGAGCAGTGGGTATCTCAGTGCTATGGGACTAGCCTAGCTGTAACTAAATGCGGGGTCGCGCCGGACGGTGATGCGTCGATTGAATAATGCGGTGTCCATTGAAACGACTGAGAGGATAACGTTCGTGATCTCAACCAACAATATCTTTCTACTACGGATTTCAGAGGCCAACAACACCATGTCTGTACCTCTTGTTTCCTGCGAAGAGATAGGAAACCGATGGAACAGCCAACCGGAAGGACGGTCCATTAGGTACCAGGATTCCGCACGATGACAAGGGCATTTGGCAGCTTCTGGCGTCATACTAGCGGGCTTTGGCTGTAGGAGTTGGCTTGCGGGTTATAGTATAGCTGCTTTCAGCTTGGCTAGCAATGGTTTACCAAGAGGGGCACTACAGGATGGTCCCCACTTTCTAAATCGGGGAGTCTCAGTTTGGGTTCCATTTCGCGGCAGGGGCGAGGTATAAAATGAGACAGACTCCCACTCGGAGAGCATTACCTTCTTTTTAATTCATCGACATTACACAATATCTTGTTCTATCACGCATCAACAACGGCAGCACAAAATGGCCAACTCTATCAACATTACCAACATCTCCCTTGACACGGATGACAAAGAGGTTAAGGACTTCTTCAGCTTCTGGTAAGTAGTCATGGCGACTCTGTGCTTTCTATAGCTCTATAAAACTCAACTAACACTTTACGCTTCCCTAGTGGCAAGGTCTCTTCCATCATCATTGAGACCGACGAGAACTCCAAATCTAAGAAGGCCACCGTCGTCTTCGAGAAAGACACTGCCATGAAGACTGCGCTCCTCCTTAACAACACTCAGCTTGGCCCGACCAAAATTATCGTCACCCCCTCCAATCCCACCAGCCTTGACGAACACACCGACGCTACCCCTTCCACCCGCACAAATGATGAAATCACTCAAGAAGAGAAGCCCCGTTCCCGCATTCTCGCCGAGTATCTTGCACACGGCTATGTCATCGGCGATGCCGCCCTCGATCACGCCATCGAGCTCGACAAGAAACACAATGTTTCCCAGCGCTTCTTCACCACCCTCCAATCTCTCGATAGCAAGTACAAAGCGACCGATCGCGCTAAAGCCACCGATGAATCCTACGGTATTACATCGCGCTCCAAGGGCCTTCTCTTTGGCCTCAACAGCTACTTTGAAAAGGCTGTCGGTACCCCTACTGGCCAAAAGATTGCCAAATTCTACGAAACCGGTTCCAAGCAAGCTGTTGACATCCACGCCGAGGCTCGCCGTCTCGCGGAGTTAAAGAAGGAGGCGGCTGGTGGCAGCGCGTACAAGGCTGCCGGCCTCGAGAAGGTGTTCGGCAAACAGACATCTGGTGCTACAACTGACTCAGCGGGTGTGCCGATCGGAAACTCATCTTTGAATACGCAGCCTGCGACTGTAGGTGCTACAGTCCCAACTGCGGTTCCTGAGACGGGGGCTGCGGCACCGGCTGTGGATGAGAAGAAGGTGTAAGGTATAGAGAGCTTTAGCTTGATGCCTGGACGGAAGGATGGATGGATGACTTTGGATGACGTCACTTTAAACATAGTGACTCGTTATGATGATTTTTACCTTACGAATTTGTTTTTCTACGTTTATTTTCATCAAGTTTAGTTAATGAAAAGCGGATAATCTTTCAATCGAATAGAATTTGACTTTGAATGAACATGTACTGTTAATGTATTGTGATTTCTGTGAACCGAATCAACTAACTAACGAACGATGATGGCCAAAGACTTCTGTGTCTTGGTAATAATTATCATCAAGTAATAATAATACTAAATAATACCGCTAAACGCCAAACTCAAAACCCATGAGATAAGCGATAAACGCAATCTCAAAATAAACATAACGAAAAAAAATAAAATGCCTCCTCGATATCTCAATTTTCCACCTTGGTTTCTCTTTTATATATATATCTTGTTCTTTACTCTTTCCCCATCGCCATCGCCACTCCCGTGCCCGTTGGCGATGACACACTACTGATGCCGCCATTTGCAGCGCTCTCACCAACCTTCACCTCCTCCTCCGGTACCCCGACTGCAATACTCCCCGCCACACTCCTCGCCATAACTGGTGTAGGAGGCTGTGTGTTCCCGGCTGATGTGGCACTCGCCCCCGGAACCACTACCGGCGCCGGAACGTGACCCTGCGCGTGCGCTGCATGGTGTGCTGCAGCAATACCGCCAAGCTGTGGCTCTCTCGGTGGGGCAATGCCTGCCCCGGAGCCAACGGTGGGGTTGATGCTAGCGGTCGTACTGGATGATTCACTACGCGGGCGCGCAGTGTTGGAGGCATAGGGCGCGGTGGGGATGACTTGTGCGTCGCTAGGGCGGCGATCGCGGACTAGGCGTTCGAGTTCGCGGATGCGGCGTTTCAAGGCATCGTTTTCCCTTTTGGCGGATTCAAGTTCGGCGCGGAAATAGGCGGTTTCTTCGTACCGGGGGGTTGCGGCGATTAGCGAAGGGGAGACCATGGAGTCAGGGAGACTACCTGCAGCGGACATCAGAGGGATCGAAGTCGGAGCGGGAATTCTTTGTTGCTGGAGATAACCCAGAGTGGAATCGGCCGGAGCATTAGTGAATCCATGGGGTCCAGGAGAATCGGTGCGGGAGCGACGAGAGGCAGATGATCCTTGGCGGGATAACGGGATTCCGCGACGGGCTTCGTATGAAGAGGAGATTGTGGCTGCGGCGGTAGAACGGACAGAAGTGTTGGAGGCCGTACGGGCGTGGCGGCGGGAGGCGCTGGCAGAGTTGGTGGCGGGGATAGTGATGGGGTATACGGGGGAGGCCAAAGGATGTTGGTGTTCAGGATCAGCATGGTTTGAAGTTGAGGATGTGTTAGACACAACAGAGGCGTTTTGGGCGGCGCGGAGAAATGAAAGCTCGCGGGTAAGTCGATTGACCTATAGGTGAGCAAAAGGATAATGTGTTAGCTTGGCCGTACATATTTGCGTATGAAACAGTGATCCAGAGGTAAGTACTTACGACTGCTTCATTCTCTTGCTCAAGTTCGCTATGAAGCTGGGCAGCCGTCATGGGCTTGGGGTGACGTATGGGACCGGCACCAGCGGCATCATAGTGGAGAGATTGCGACGAAGTTCTGTTAGAAAGCGACGGGCGCTGAACTCCCGAGGTACCTGGAACCGGAATTGGCTGGGCAGTCGCCGACGTAGGCGAAGCAATAACCGTCGCCTGGTTCGACGGCAGGATATTGATGGCGGCAGACGAAGAGATGGGAGACGTCATAGCGGCAGGCGAAGCAATGCGTGTGGTTTTGTGTGGTGCTGCGGCGATGGTGATATTTCCGGGATGATTTCTAGCTTGTGGTTTCGTAGATTTATCGTCTTTGGATGATGACATGATGGAGACGAAGAGTGGATAGTGGCAGCTTCGTTCTTTATATGCGAATGAGGGTGGAATCGACGGCAGGGGGGTTTCTGTGGGGCTTGTTCTTGGCTGGAGTGCAAATCAATCAATGGATGAGCGTTCGTGACGGACTGGGACTGGGATTGGGATTGGGATTGGGAAGTTGAGGCAATGCGATCATGGACAGGGCGGCTTGGGAATGGTTTGTGAATGGGTGGTTATGGCGGTTGGGTATAGTTAGCGGGGGATGCTCGATCGAGGGAGGACGGCACCGGGCGCACAATGTTACAGGCTTGGGGACGGGTTATTTGGTGGCCTGGGCGCTGAGCAATGGGCGGGTTTAGTGGATTGGTGGGTGAGAAATAGGGGATTGTTGGGGGGGCTTATAGGGGGCGGGTGACAGGCGGGGTGGGTGCTAAGGGCTTGATCGTGAATTGAGACAGGAGACGGATGGACTTATAGGAAAGTAGCATGAGGCAGACATTATATATATCTATATCTTATGGTGCTGAGTAAAGTGGTAGGACAACAAATGATACCACGTGATGTTGTTCGTGATATAAAGACGAGGCTGACCATTTAATATCATATATAGATTTTGTTCCTTCTCTTTTTGTTGTGAAGAATATTTTAACGAATTACTATGCGACATGCAGCAACCAATGGCACTGGTCCTAGAAACAAGGCCGGGGCGTTACATCCAATCAATGGTCAAGTAACGGATCAACGGCCACCATTCGAGCGAGCACATGATGTTCTCCGTAGTCTATCAATAGGAGGCGACACGGCTGGCTGGCAAACGTAGATCCCCCGTCTTAGCCACCAGGGTGGCATCACATGTGTTTATTTATTTGTTTGTTTGTTTCCCGTGTCTTCAAGTCGCCATATTTCCGTGAGCTTTAATATACTATATCCATAGTGTTTCTCTCTTGAAACATATCTCAAGCCACCATAGTCAAGCGGCCATAACCAAGCCGTTGTTTCCACTACAACGGTTCTTATGATGTTAATGCATTGACGCTACATTACCCCTTAGCCATCCAGCCTCTGATCATCAAAGCATGTTATTGCCTGAATCAGAACTTCCACCACAATCATGCCTTTCCACATGTATACTAGCCTCCCCAACCACATGAATACCATCCTCCCTTTCGCCCTGCATCTCCCCATGTTCATCTTCCAAAGGCTTCTTGTCACCCGTGCTGGATACCGCCCCGCAGAACCAACGATCTTGAGCAGGGGTGAGCAGGACATGTGTTTATGCACAGTTTATGCAGTTTGTCATGCACGGACTGCTTATACATAAAGAGCATGCATGTGGCAGCTGAATGGAGTGGTGGGGTGGAGGACAAAAGACGGTTTTGTGAGGACTGTGTGCCTGTACTGGGACACAACAGTTCATGGCTGATGTGTGTAGTATCGTATACATCATTTAAATCACAGCGCTCGAAGCCCAAGGTCATAATAACGGTGATCACGTGAAATTGTTGGAATAGGGTTCTAGTATATGTGACTCAAGGGTTCAACGGCTCACTTACATAAAAGCTCCACTTTATGATTCTATACTTCAGCAAATATTGCAGTTATCTACATGCCAGCACATTGAGACCACGGGACAGTAACAATGGTAGTCCGTTTGCCTGGAATGCTGACTATAGTTACAATCCCTTCTATTAACCTCCCTGCTGACGACGGCAACTATGAAACTCCCCAGCATATCTACATGATCAAGATGCATACCAGTCCAGCGCTGGTAGCTTATATCGTTCCAACCCTATGACTAAAGATAATATATAAAGAACATCATAGTCCTCTAAGTCATAATGCCGGTTGCATAATTCTTGATATTCATCCTCATGCAATCTTAATCCAGACATCCACCATGAAGTCCATAACAGCCCTTCTACTCACCACCTTTACCGTTGTCTCTGCGCTTCCGCACAACATCTCATCCGGCTCCTTCTATGAAGGCCGGATGTCCATTCCCTACATGGGTTGCTACCCTGAAATACCACCTGACTTCATTCTTCGTCGCTTCAGCTCCCCCTCCATGACCTCCTCCACCTGCATCGACTCCTGCCTCGATTCTGGCTTTTCTTCCTTCTTCGCCACCCAAGACGGTAAAGACTGCTTGTGCATCAGCCACTTCCATGACGAATCCCCACTCCCTGAGTCCTCCTGCTCCACTCCTTGTGCTGGAAACGCCACTGAATCTTGCGGTGGCCCCTCCGCAGTCCGCTTCTATGGCCGGCCGCCCATCCAGGCAACCGTCTCCTCAAGCTCCACCCGATCTCCCTACTACTACCAAGGTTGCTTCCCGAAATCGTCGACCAAGGAACTCTTCGTCCAATCCACCAAGTCGGACCCCGTTGACCTGAACTCCTGCTCTGCCACCTGTTCCGGTTCCCCTAACTTTGCCGTTGTCTCCGGGAACCAGTGTCTCTGTGGCTCCAAGGAGAACTGGCGTGGTCACACCGTTGATGATGCCCTTTGTACAACCCCGTGCCCCGGGGCACCCAACATTGCCTGTGGTGGCCCTGGGTACGCCAGCGTGTATAGTAACCCCGGGACCCGCGAGGAGAACCCAATGACTATCGCAGGGTACAACAGACTTAGTTGCCGGACTAATGATGCGGCGAATCCATCTTTGACTGGGAAGAAGATGGTCGATGATAACATGACGCTGGAGATGTGCGGAGATGTGTGCAAAGAAGCGGATTATGAGTACTTTGGAGTTCAGGAAGGGAATCAGTGTCTTTGTGGGAATACACTTGGTGGTGGGGCTGCCTTGGAGACCAAATGTAAT
This sequence comes from Catunica adiposa, assembly GCA_001640685.1. Taxonomy (NCBI): domain Eukaryota; kingdom Fungi; phylum Ascomycota; class Sordariomycetes; order Microascales; family Ceratocystidaceae; genus Catunica; species Catunica adiposa. The sequence continues at coordinate 10,344 of LXGU01000253.1, forward strand.
ATGGACTGTGCAGGGAGCTCGACTGGGTGGTGCGGAGGATCGGAGCATATGAATGTTTACAAGAAGACCATGTTGCCGCCTTAAGGATCAACAACACTCATGAGATCACGATGGTTATACGAATGGAATCGAAGTTTTGGTGGAAGTATGTATTAAGTATAATTACAAAGGGGAACGAAATACAAACAGAATATTAAACATCCATCAAGCCTTGAACAATTAGTGGTATATAGTAGTCAACGTGATAACAGTAGTATCATGGTAGCAAACTCAAATCCAGTCCCCCCCACCCCCCCCCTTCTCGACATTAACCATGATTCACATGGCCACATTATTTTCTTGAGCCCCGTAGCTTAGCTAATTGTGCCGTAACATTTAAACCGACTTCTCGGTGTGATCCTGCTCAATAGGAGCAGGGCTCTCGTGCGAGTGGCGAGTAGTGTAGTCATCCTCACCCGACAGCTCTTCCAGAGTCTTGCGCGCAGTCTCAGGAATCAACAGAGTAGTAAAGCACCCCAACAACATGAACAAAGCGTAGATTTCCAGAACGTGGTTCATCCACGGGGCCTTGTTCTTCGCGGTAGCTCCGTGAGTGCGAAGAGTAGAGATGGCACCCTGGCCGATGATCGAACCGATCTTACCAGAGGCAGCCGAGATACCGTGGCAAGTCGAACGGTAGCGAGTAGGGAAAACCTCACCGGGAACGATGAAGGTAGTGGCGTTAGGACCGAAGTTGAAGAAGAATTGGGCGATGACGTAAATGGCAAGGAGACCACCGGATGACAGCTTGTCAAAGGCGAATCCCATGATGATGAACAGAACGGTGAGGATAGCAAAGCCGGCGAGCTGGATAGGCTTACGGCCAATGGTGTCGACCGTGGCAACGGTGACCCAGTAGCCTGGGACGGCACCGGCAAGAACGATAATAATGTTACCAACGGCAGTGTTGTAAAGGTACTCGTAAACATTGTGGGCATTCTTGGTGGAGTATCCAATGGTGTCCAGAATGGTACCGTTGTTGAGAGACAGACCGTAAAAGGCGACATCAAGGCAGAACCATGAACCAGCGGTTCCGATAAGGACGGCCAGGTTCTTCCACTTGCCATAGTGAGAGCAGAAGTCACCCCACGAGGCCTTGGGGATCTCAAGAGTCTTCTGGGCCTCCTTCTGGGTAGCGATGCGAGCGGCTTCATCAAGAGTAGATGAAGAGGCGCCGTTCATGTAGGCCTGGACATCGCTCTGGGCCTTTTCAATATCACGGGAGACATCGAAAGTGTAACGGGGGGTCTCGGGAATGGTGAGACGGTCTGCAAGAGAAAAATAGTCAGTTAGTATAGGAAAGGTTGGGGTAAAGTGGATTTATGTATGTTCTTACAGTAGAGGGCGATGACAGCAGGGACGGCACCAAAGCCGATAAGAGTACGCCACATCTTGTCGACAGCGAGCTGGCAGTCACCGCTGCACTTAGAGACACTGGCGGCCTCAGAGAGCGAACCCTTAAAGCCAAGAGTCACAAAGAGCATGACAAGGGCACCGCAAAGCTGGCCGATACCCTGCATAGCAAAGACGGCACCCATCATAGCACCACGCCATCTGGTAGTAGCGAACCTAGAAGATGAAGCCTGTTAGCAATGACAGTAATAACTAAAGTCCAGAAGAATATGAAGACTTACTCGGAAGTGATAATGGAAGAAAGAGGGTAGTCACCACCAATACCAACACCCATAATCACACGCCAGAAGATGATGAGACCGATAATGTTGCAAGCAGGCGACTCGGAAGTAAGTGCCTGAGCCAGAGTAGCAAAGATGATGATGATGAGCTCCAGACCATACATGCGCTTACGACCAAGTCTATCAGCCAAGTAACCAAATCCCAGCTGACCAACAACAGTACCCGCCGAAGTCGACAGCTTGATAGCATTGTCTGACTGCGTAGGCATGATACCAACACCCGGGTAGTAGACAATACCCAGCATAATAGTCAACATTGACGCAACAAAGATATCGTACGAATCCGTAAAGAAACCAACACCGGCGACAACAATCGCCCTCACGTGGTGCCAGCCAAACGGCGCCGCATCAACAGCAGCTAGCGCCAGGCGACGACGCTCGTTGGCATCGGTGACATGCAGGTAGTCGTTGTGATAGTTGTGGTAGGCATTGTTACCACCGGAGGTGGCCCGAATAGAGGGAGTCGGAGAACCAGCCATTTTGGTAGATGGATTCTGCTGTGTACCTTTCGGAAAGATACAACAAAAGAATAATGTTCAAAGAAAGAAAGCGCTGAGGCGGGTAGGAAATCCGTAGGGAAGGAAAGAGAGCATAAGATTGAAAAGTGGTGATGGACGTACAGTCTTATATCTATCTTGCCATGTGACGTGTGGCCATTATTTGGACAGGGAAATTACGGGCATCGGTGCCTTCTTTGATGCAGTTAGAGTCGCCACTTGCTGCTAGCTGCCTTGATTACGCTAGCGAGTGAGTTCCGGCGTCAATGGAATGACGAACTAACTTGGAGAGAGAAGACCGACGATGGCCTCCTCCGTCTAATCTCTCCCACAAGCCTACACACCACAGTCTTATTGACGTCCCACGCCCTTCTTTCCGCAGCTCACCCCACCTCGTGGCATCCCCCCGGGCCCACTTAATACATATCTTTCCGCTTCGCGACCCCAAAGGCTCACCGACCATGATTTCTCAGGATGGTCAAGTGCGGCCAACTACACTCAAAGCTATTCCATAAGCGATTTGCGCCGGGCGATGGAAGGCTGGGGGGTGCTGGACTAGCTTGGGGTGAAGAGACAAAGTGTGGAGCGGACTGGTTTGACTTGGTGGTACGGAGGGGAGAACTAGCAGGGGAGGCGTGTGGGTGTGGGGGACGACCTGGTAGATGTTACCTTTATGGTGGAAGGGGGACTTTTCTGGGACTTTGCCCGCATAGAATGTGAACCAATCATGGTGAGAAGATGCATGCGAGTGGCTGTTCAAGATGGTATTGTAGGTTGGCTAGTTCGGTATCGTGATATTGCCTACAACCATTATCCAGGCAGCCTTTGACTGACATAAGATCCATTGAATATCTTGAATATCTTGAATATCTTGACCTGGAAACTAACCTACAACCTCAGGGCCATCAACTGAACGTACATCTCAGTCCCGAATCCCCTCTCGATCATAGCCACATGGAACTTCTCCACCACTCAAACTCAAACCCTTCATGCACCACCTTATATTATCCCAGGGACACCTGCCACAGCAGATCATTTTCCCCGTGCGCTCCTGTCCACCCATTGCCCTGTTCCTACTCTCATCTCCATCCTTCAAAATTATTTGACAAGACCAAAATCCTCTATATAGCAACTGATGTCGCATTCTCCCTCCCGCTAGTCTCGCATCTGCTCCGACGCATAATCTCTCTCCTAAACCAGTGATATGCTCCAATGTCTGCCACATTGTCCTTTACGGAGAAAAATGAAGACTAGCCAACGTTCTCGTCGTCCTCGTCCTCGTTCTTGTTCTCATATTATTCATCGCAGATACACCAAGCCTTACCAATCTTACCAATGGGGGTGTGTAAGTGTAAAGTGGGGCCAATACATCCTTGTAACATACAGCGGAAAGAGCACTTCGCAGCCAATCAGAAGATGGCATTCAACCACGTTGGTTGATCAAGAGATCTGGTAGGAACTCAACATACACACAAAAAGATGATTGATTGTCGCGTCTATGAAAAAAAAAAAAAAAAACAACATGACTTGTTTTCTCATTAGCTTTTGTTTTTTTCAATTTTGGGAATGTGAATTGCCCGAAGTATAATATTGATTCCTTTACGCATGAGCCGAGATAACCATCCTTGAATGTCCTATACAGAAGAACAGTATACAATATGATTTCGAGATATCCACCACATGTCGTCAACACATGTCCTTCTCTTGGCACCCGCCTTGGCAAAAGCTTAGCATCCAGCCGATGCCCATTCATTCTCTCATAGAATCCCAGCCGTACCGTCAGTATTCTCAATTTCTGGTCTCTCTTCCCTTTGTTTCCATGAACGAAAGGCTTGGCTTAGGCTTGGCTTACTCGGAAGTTGGATGCTGTGGATTCTTGGCGATGCTTGGCTGTAGATGATTCTCTACATTCGACTATAGATCACACGAGCAGTTTAGACTTATTGAAGATCCTGATATTGGGAGTACGTCGTGGACGCGGCTGTATCAGTGACTTTTGGCGCCTTTAATGGTTGTCAGTATGCATATATACGTAGTTTACCCAGCGAGTTCTCGATAATTACATGTCGTCATTGCCTTGCCGGATATACATCGCTCCCGATAAATCCCAAGCACATGTGCATATCTCATCATTCGTCTCTGTCCTTATTCTCAACATCTCATCCATCCACCGAAGATAAGCCACCATCTTCATCAATTATTGCCCGACACATAAAAGTCCCCGATATCCCCTTCCCATCTTAGCCAATCACAGTCCTCAAATCCCCCATGCGTATCGTTCCTAAAGATGACCCCGGCAATCTGCTTTGAAGCGTGTCCTAACTTTAATAACCCCGAGACAAGCCCTAGTTTCTTCCTCACTGCTTCTCGTCAATATGACCTGGCGACATCCTTTGTTTATGACTAGAGACCAAAGCATAACCAACAAATAGCATCTTCTTGATTGAGTGGGACAGATATCACGATGGGTGCGCCGTTATCCTGGCAGCTGTGTGTCCATTATTCCACCCATGTAACCGGGCGATACAACGTTTACGACCAGCTTGGCTACAGTACTTAGCGAACAGACTTGAGTTATGGCTTCTTGTCCCACCCTACTTATGAATGAATACGTGCTCCGCAACAAGTACGGGGCAATTCAAGTTCCCAAATCTACCTACCTGTGTCCACTGCGGAACCATAATCAGCAGATGGCCAGATCCCCATTTCCATTAACCCATAGATATCATCTATATCCATCCTCCTGATATATACACGCCCCTATATCCTGTTCCTATATCTCAACACCTACGATCCCACTCACCTAGTCTATCTATATCCTCACCTTGCCATAATAATCCATCTTCTCTCGACCAACTCCTGGTCTATCCGCATTTATACACCGTTCGCTTACGCCAAACATTGAAACGCTTGTGTAAATTCGGCGAGTTCTCAAGGCACGTTTTTGCAAAGCAACTTCTCTCTGGTTCACGGTGTTAGTATTGGTTACTAGGAGGCCGACGGTGGGATTTGTGATACCATATGACTGTTGGAGTTGCCAGTTCTGTCGTAGTCAAGAATTTGCACGCGACACTTACATTGTGTTCTTGGTTCTTCTTACCTTTCGTCGAGATTTTCTTTTGTTCTCTAGCTGATGCTGGCTAAGTTACGGGTTGAGTGAAGATAGTTTGTAAGTCATTGAATATTCCACGTACAAGACCGAGTTACTAATTATTTTGCTGCAGAGAATCCGGTGCTTCTGTTCAGAGTCACTTCATATCTTAGTCATCGCGTGATATCTCACCAGAACCATTACCGTTCATACACATACATTCTCTCTCTACCTCACTGGGACTATCCTCTCGAGTCCTGACCTCACTCACTACCCATTCACACCCCTTCAGCCATGTCTACTACTACCACCACTACCACCACCACTATGGCCGAGCCCGCCCCCTCCTCCCCTCCGCCCCTGACCTTCCCCCACTTCAGTCATCCCACCACCCAACTCCTCTCCATCAAACTCATAACCGACTCTCTCGCCCAAGAACGCCAACGCGTCGCCACAACCATCATAACCCATCCTCTCCCTCTCACTCTCCTCTCCATTCTTCTCGCCCTCCTCCACCTCATCACTACCCACTACACCGTCCCCCTTCACACCGCTCTCCTTGTCCATGCCGGCGCCGTTCTCGCCTATCTCCTGACAATCCGGTGGGCAACAGGCCCCTTTCTATGGGCAGCAGAGGATTTCAGGTGCGATGGGTTCCTGGATGGGCCGGGAGGCCGGCAGGATGAGGTTATCGGTGCTCTGTATGGCCAGGATATCGTTGGAGTTATCACGGTGCGCGGGATTCCGGCTGGAAAGTCGAAACCTGGACAGAAAGGAAAGATTTCACGGGCAGAGATCCGCGCATGGACAACCATTTTGCGGTATAGGCGTCGGGGCCTAGGCAGAGATTTGGTCAGAGAGGCCATTCTTTTTGCCAAAAAGGAATTCGGCAAGGACGTCGAGGTTGTCTTTGCCGCGGATCATGTTAATTCGGGGAGATTTATCTCGGGGATGTTCATGGGTGACTTAGACTCGCGGGAAAGGATGGCGCAAAGAGTCCTGAGAGAAGAGTTGGCCGAGTGGAAATCAGGGAACTAACTTCCCTAAATAGCAACATATCAAAAAAAAAATTGGCAAATATATATATACAAAATACACCGTAATAATATTTCTTACTTTTATCCTCATATTCCTTTATTCGCTATCGGCAAGATCCCAATACATCCCCATTCCCTCGTGCCGCAGTTCCACCTTGCCGCAATTCCCGTCCAACCCAGCAAATCACCCGCACATCACCAAATCAACTACATATTACCTCGCCCTCCCGTCCCTATGCCTGTCACCCGCCCAATCACCCATCACGATAATTCCTCGCTTACCCAAGACTGATCATCGTCCAACAAGTCAATATCCCCACGTCATCCATTCCCTCTCCCATAGTCATTTCAAATTTGTACTACTCCCCAAGCAGCGTTTTCGGGAAGGCCGCCGCGGGGCTCCGTGGTATGTTGGGGTGTTGCCCCATGGTTTAGCTCAACCAACACATTATCAGGAAAAGCATAATATAGCTGCCTAGTTTTAATGTTGAGGGCTCCAACGTGATGATTTTGGGGTATTAGTTGATAATAGGTAAATATTCATGTTACCAAGTAAGTACTAGTTGCAGGCCAACCAGAACAGGCTCTACTATTCTAGGATACCAACCATAAGGGTTGGGGTTTTAACGCACTAGTGATAACCTAGTGCAACTTACTTATGCCGTTTTCTTATCGATAAGACATTCGCTACGTCCTAGACATGTGAGCTAACCATGGAACTTATTTATGACAAGGGCAAAATTACATTGTACATCATACACATATCACTAAAAAATAGACCCAGCAGAGACTTGTAGTAAAACATAAAATGAATTAATATCAATGGTATCAAAATCTGTATATCCGTAGCCCAACACCGCATTATATAAATCAATGTAACCAGGAAACCCCAGGACCGCTAAATCATGATCCAGGGGACCAAAAAAGAAATGGTATAAATAAGCCCTGGTGAGGGTAAGTCGTCTGTCTACCAATCAAGCTGGTAAAGGAGCGAAGGAAAAGGGAATGAGTATGCAGAGACGCTAATGTATGGAAACAAATGAGGCCGATAGGCCGTAACGATGACCTGCGATGGGTTTGCAATGCAGGCATGACTTGTGGCAATGCAAAGGCAATGAATGATGAGCCATGATGAAAGAAAAAAAAAAGAAAGGAAACGCCAATATCATATAAGATGAATTCGTAAAAACAAACAAAGGGGTATAAGTAAATGATTCCCATGAAATCACAGAAGAAAGAAGAGAATAATAGAAAAAGATGATAGAGAATGTCACCAAGAAAACACACTAGATCACCATCTAGTGCTTCTGAGCCCAAGAAAACAACCGCTTCTTGCGGCTCTTCTCTTGCTGCTCCATCTCGTCATCACAGAGATCAAGACGGTATCTCCGGACGCTTCCGGTGTCATCATCAAAGGCAACATGCTGCTTACTCTGCTTAGGACACAGGCAATTCGGCAACAAATTCTTAACCATCCAGCCCTTGACGCCCTTGGTCGAGTCGTCAATCGCTGCATACTCTGCCCGCCTAGTCCGATCGCTGGTCCAATACTGGGTGGTCGGCGGAACCAAACTCGGCGATTGCACTGCAAGATCATGCTCAGATGACGAAGCAGACGGCAGGCTATTCAAACCCCCAGAGAAAGCTTGGGCAGCGATTGGGTCGATTGAGAGACTGGTGGTCCGGGGATTACGTCTGGAGGCGATAGATTGGTGTTCGTCGTCACTCGCTGTGGCAACTGATGCAAGATGATAGTATGCGGCAGGGGCCTCGGGGGACGACTTGCGGTAGGTGCTATGGCGGGCAGAGGACCGATAGCAGGATTGAGGGCGGCCATTGGTGCGGCGATTAGAAGAGGCCGTGGAGGCAGAAGAAGATGTTACGGAGGTGAGCATTGTAGCGGTTGTTGATATTGTGCTATTTCGGCGGGAGGGGTGTCGTTTTGTAGGTGATGATACACTATGGAGAGAGCCGTATCCAGAATCTGCGCGCTTGATGGTTGATATGGGGGCTGCAGGCATAGCTTCTAGATGGTATTGAGAAATATAGTGGGCAATATGTATGAGATAGCCCGGGTTATGAATTAAGGACGCGGCGTTGTTGCGTTGCGATTGGAAGCGGTAATGAAGATTTTATGACAGCATATGAGAGAGATATATATATAGATAGATAGGGAGATAGGGAGATAAAGAGATAGAAATGTATTTCCCTTATGGTAGTTATTTTAGGTATGCCAAAAGATGAAAGGGAGAGCAAGATAATCTTTGAGGGAGGCAGGAAAGGCTGCTTAAGTGATGAAGGTCAGTGAACAAAGAAGCTTCAAGCTTATGAGTATTAAAGGAGCATAAACGATGTCGAAACAGAAGGGAATATTAGACAGCCAGGACTAAGAAAAGAGACAACGAAAATGTACGAAGATGACTTGGTGATCATTAAATCGAGTCAAGATGAATATCAAGAGAAAGAAAGGTCGAAGAGGCGGGACTGTGATGGATATTATAAGATAGCTACTAACTTGCCAAGCGGAGCTTGTTTGTAGGAAGTTAAGCGTGCAGCTGATGAGCACAGAAAAAAAAAAAGAAAAAATCGACCAGGAATAACTAAATATATCAATTAACTGAATAACGGGTTACATTTTTGTGACCCAGTTAGGCAATGATTCACAAAATGAAGAACGGCGTACAGGGATCCCGCAGCAGAAAAATGTGGATTGACGGACGGAAAGAGGAGGGGCGATGGACTTGTAAAATCCCAAAAGGGAAATGGCAAAAAACAGCAAGAAGCCGCTGCCTGCACCAAGTGTCTTAACTTGCCGTATTTCCAAAAGACTGCAGAAAAGGGATCACTCCGTGCAGCCTATGCATAAAGGAACCAAGGAAAACCTGCAGCATATCTCTGGAAATCAAATAGGAAAAAGAAACCCGGAAAAGAGCGGCCGCAAATTCTAGCCCTAGGGATTGATTGTGGGGAGAGATGGAGAGATGCAGAGATGGAGAGATAGTGAGAGAAAGAAGGATAGAGAATCTTGCATAAGAACATAATGAGTAGCGGTATAGCTTGGTTAGTGGCAAGATAGACGTAAGCTAGTGATCACCAGTTTTGTGGCTTAGAAAGACATTGACGAGCGGTTACTTTTTTTTTTTTTTGGGGAGGATCACATATGGACATAACAGCAGTCAGCACCTTCCCCCACAAGACCCACCTCGGCATCGAACACACCACCACACCATCACGTTGAATCACGGATAAACTAAGGAAGTGGGCACTTATTTTAACCACCGATCACCTGTCTGCCCCTTCTGCTAGGCTGTTGACGCAGACAACTATATTTGTCTTGGTTTTCGTGGAAATATGTCCTTTTTTTCCCCTGCTAATGGGCGACTGACTGGTCACACGGTGGGACGCCATAGAAGTACCGAATGGACACACATTTTTGTACAAGGGGATGGATGGATGGATGGATGGATGGATGTATAGCGGGGCTTTTGTGGTGTTATAAGAGTGAGGGGATATTGTTTAGTAGGAATGAAATATATACGGGCCTCGTGGGCAGTTTCTTTGAAAGTGGAGAACTATCGTGATGATGAGGTAGCGATAGTGGACCTTTTTTTTTGTCCTACAGTTTCCTAACTGCAACCTGCAAAGGCACGAATGAGCCAGGAAGATGACGGGCAGAAGTATCGTCAAATTCTGGGTAGACCCAGAAAAACAAAAAAAAAAAACAACAAAAAAAAAATTTCTTCGAAATGAAAATTCATCTATTTTTATTCGCTCATCAATGTTTCAGTGGTCAAAACACACAACCATCGTCGTCGTCTTAGTGAAGAGCAGGGAATCCAACGCCCAAGCATCCACTCGATGGTTACGCTGTCCAGGGCTCAGGATACGATTACTTGATTGGGCGTGGATATGCAGCGTCTATCCGTTCGCCACGATGTAATGGTGGACGACAGCGGAAAAGAAACCATCTATTAGCTAATTTTATGATGCAAACGCAGATGCAGGGCGGCTGTTAGTTGATGGAATGTACTAAGTTCCAGTAGACGGCGGCTATATATGTAAGTTCATGGGTTTATTTTTGATATTATTGAGACAAAAGCATCAAGACGGTCAATTTAGTTTCGAGTTGACTTGTATGGTGTTACCAATTGTTACAATTATGTCCAAGACCATAATTACTGTCCATTACATCCCAGGACAATCACAAACAAAATCATGCGGCACAATATACAAGTATAGACAGCACCCGCAACCGTGATACCCACATTGTCTTAAACCCACCGCCGCATCATGCACCGCACCTGCGATCCCGTCAACACAGCGCTCTACCAACTGAGGGAGTACAGGACAAGACACTGTACAGTGAACGGCTATCAATATACAGATCATCTAGATCACTCTCATGTTCAGGTTTGGCAATATACAAGGCCGTTTTGTTAATCTTTCGGCGGTGTCCAAACTGACAAATAGAGAACCCCATATGTTCTGAGCGTTGTTTTGTAGACTGTCTCACGACATGTGTGTTTGCAGGTACCAAAGACCAAAACAACAAGAGGATCTCAATGGGCTGATACATGTGTGAGCAGTATGAGCCCATATCGGTTTATCAGGAAAAGATTTTCGTTTTCGTGTGTGACTCTAGCGACTGATAATCACAATGACCGTCAAGATCTTGTCGTTGATGACAGACGCCTTCATGCACATATATGCACGCATACATTAAAAAAAAAAGTATGAGTTAAAGGGCCCCAGTAATTACGGCCCGTTACCCACACAGCCAAACCTTGTTATAGTTACATCTTCTTCCCCTCGTCAAATTGATTTAAAAAAGGGTTACAGACGAGATCACAGAGAGAAGGAAAAAAAAAAAAAAAGGAAAAAAAAAGGGCTCGTGGGAAGTTCAAACTGGCGAATGACACCTTGACTAGGATATGACAACGGGTGGCCAGGTGGATATCCTTGCCGATGAAGTTGCGGTCAAGAAACCCCGGATAATCATTTCTCTAAAACTCAAATATGACGGGGGTTCCATTTGGAAGATTTTTTTTCTTCCTTGATGCTGGATGACGATGAAGTTGACGAAGAGATGGGTAGACAATAGCCGGTGATTGTGACAAGCCTAGCCAGTATCTCGAAAACTGTTGAGGAAGGAAGACCATCATGTCCACGTAAAGGGCTCTACGCGTACTACTAATCTCTACATTATCCCTCGAAAGCATTCCCAAGTCTTGTCCTCTATTAGTCCCCCATTTGCCGACACTAACACTCAGGCAATCAGCTTATCCCTTGCACCTCGTCACCTCGCCGCTTCTCTAGGAAGCGCCGACCATTTCTTGGGTGATCCTAGTCAATATCGCAGCTTCTATCGACAGCTAGTTGCTTGGCCTCATTAGTCAAACACAATTGCAATGACAACTCTAACGTCAGCAAGCATTTGATATAATATTCAATCTCGTCTCCGGACAGCATAAACTAATCCGAAAAATAAAATAAAATGCAACGATACGATCACCCATCTGATACGGCTTACCACTAGCCCGTTGTTAGAGGTTAATGGCCACGAGGTTACAGTGATTCCTGATGGATGGGACGCCGTGGTGGTTGGTGATGGTGATAGTGAGAGGAGGATTACATGTTGTGGTGAGGATATGTCAGGTTCAAGCGAGACATGTGCGGTCATGTGGGGCAGGGCACGAGATTATATGGGTGGTTGTGAATTGTTGTAAATGCTATAGAATGATTGGTATCGTGGGTGGATTTCTAGACACCAATAGTGCGATTGTGGAGAGCAGTTGGAGTTTGAGGGGGAGACAGGAAGCGGGGTTTCTGCTTGGCCTTTGCAAATGATGCACTATCAATTATTGATTCGAGAGAAGTTTATTTTTTATGGACTTTTGATAACGATTGATGTTCAGGGATTATACCATGAAACTGATTCAATAGTTGGCCGCCCGGGAATCAGTCACTCGATATTGAAACATTCAATTCCGGACGGGGGGAATACAGTCATTGTCAAACAACTCAACCTTCGTCCAACTAAAGCCTTCAAAGTATGTAGACCCTTGGTTCTAGACACCTGCTCGCCCATGGAATGAGACAGGTTTGTATTTCTCTTTTCTCCCTTTGTTCCAAGTGGCTCTTAGCCAATCAATTTCCCTTCCTCCTCTCATGTCCGACAACCACCCGTCTCCGGCCTCCACATCCAGCGCTTCTTGTTTCACTATAGTCGAGTGCTGTCCAGAGCCATCAAGATCCTTAATCCCATATAATAAGTCAGCTACTCAACAACCTCTCGAATTCCCCCATCATCACTCTCAAACATATGAAGCTAATAATTAATACAAAAAGTAATTGGTTGTCCTTATGCATACAACGCAAGATCCCAGCACATGCAAATGTATGTATTCCTTCCCTACTTCCTTGATGCAGTGCACTTTGGCTGGGGTGGATTCTGACGATTACATCAATAGGAACAATCTGCGTCTGCTCTGTTGAGCCGTGAGGTCGTATTGATGGCAGAGCCACAAATGCGTGTGATTGTGGCGATACACGATGTGCATGGCGATATTCGAATTTTCAAGAGTGAGGATTTGTCCCCACTTTGAGCCGCAAAATAAAATAGATTCACAAGAATAAGTATCCTGAGGCTGGTTTCGATGCCGGTCGGTCGGTAATCACCAATTTTGACAAAAAAAAAAAAAAAAAACATAAAAAATCAAAATCAAAAATCAAAAAGGGTCATTCATTCCTCACGATAGTCTCAAGCCCTTCCCAAATGTCATCCAGGGCCCTGCCTTGGCGAAAGTAGAACTACATCGATCGCCACTCACTCCAACACAACCCACGTTCATCTGACCTTTGGGTAAATGCACTTGACCTAGCAAATACTGCACGAAACCCAGTCCACCGTTGTTCTATAGAGGCTTCCATAAGGAAACGGATGAGGGGTCTGGGCGGGAAGCTGAAATTGCGTAGGGAGCTTGAGAGCAATTGATCAAGAGAGTTTGGGTGGCAGAGCAACCGGCAACAAAGGATGCTTGGGGGGGTTTCAGGGTGCTGGGTGCTGGGTGGTCGGAAATGCATTGTTAAGGGGATATAATGAGTTAATGAGGGCAATTGGGATACATGGTAGAAGAGCCTACGTAACCTGTCAAATATGTTTTTGCATTCCATCATATTGTTTGTTACTTGAGGCTGAACCAAATACCATATATTAGGGTTGAAATGCGGCTTATAGATTGCTTCTAGCAACGGGGCCCCCACAATATCGCTCATTGACCTAGGGCTCCTAAGACAACCTTGCTATGGAACTAACTTATGCTATAATACGCCTCTATCTAAATAACAGCCCCTCTTCCACTAAATAACCTCCTCTTTAATACTTACTACATGAGGGCCAAACTCGTATCCTCTCATCCTAACCGAACGACTCAGACCTTTCCACATATCAAATATGCAGCCATCCCAAACGCGTCAATATTCATATATTCCCACCCGCCAACTTAACCCCCGACAAACCAATATGCCTTCGTCCGTGACTGATTGGTTGGCTCGTAGTCCATGAAGGGAACTTCGTATGTGCATATGTGCATATGTCGGTTTGTGGGAATGGAGGACTACATGCATGTATGTTTATGCATGTGCATATATATATGCAGAGGGACGTCATGGGTCTCTGAACGCATTGGGTAATAATTTGGCCGTGGAATGCATGCACCCACATATATATGGATGGGCAGAGAACGGCTGGATATGTGTGTGCGTGTGGGGGGTTCAGCCGGGTCGGAGTGGGGTAATGGCCGTGTTGGGCTTCGGACAGGAGCGGTGACGTGAGATTTAGGTTAGCTGCTAACATGTTAATTTTGATACTACGGTAAAGTCATTGATGCCCAAATATTTCCACATGTGCATATTGAACTCTTTCGACATATGCGGTGATACCGTTGACCCCATTCATCTCGTAGTCCCCCCCAGCTAAAACCTCGACATGTGACAGCGCCATGAGACGTCTTGTTTCACCCTTTGCCCTTGACTTGTGGGGATATGCATGTGTTGGACAAGCCTCGTTTTGTACAACCTTCAGACTCAATATAAATGGTGATCCCGGAACTCCAACTTATGCGCAAGGGGCTCTGTGGCTTGATAGACTTATCGCGGTGTGACATGTGAACTCGTAAATGCCCATAATATGGGGGAACTTCAAGCGGGGAACAATTAATGGGGCGATGGCCGAGTTGAGGAGATGAGCTGAATATGGTTGCTAAAGTGGTGGGACGAACTGGCATGTTTGATAAGAAAGCATAGTAGGGAGTTTCAATAAGCCTAGGAGATTAGCGTGATGTTGCAAGACAAAGGTTTGGAGAGGGCTTGCGAGTGAGTTTATCAATGAATTTTATGCGAGAGGGCATTGAAGGGTGGGGAATAGGTTTACGCGGGTCCGAGGGAAGCGACATGATAATAATTATCCGCGGGAAATAATATCCCTCGGAGAGAATTAACTTCTTCAGAGCTATTCCTGGAAATATGTCCAAAAACCTACATCTTCGTGATCTTGTATTTGTTTCATCCATGTCCGTCATTCGCCCCACCCGCTCCTTGCTCCGGTTCGTGACGGCCCCACTCCGATCAACAACAAACTAGGGTTAACACCGGGACATTAACCCATGACAAGGTGCTAGTCCCATTTAACCCAAAACGGATAAAAACCAACAAGTTCCCACAATAAGCTTTCTTATCTCGAAAACAATTAGGCAATGACTTATCTTATCTTTCTCATCAAGCATTTAGGGATCCTTCATTACTACAACATAACCTCAGAAATTACAAATCCGGTGATAATCTGTGCCCACCCACAGCACAGCCAATAAGATCACACAGATGGCCGAACCGGAGACACGCGGATCGATGTCGGATACAATTCCTGATTGATTGTTCCTAGATTTGGAAACGAAAGGGCAACTTGGGGACATGACTGAGGTTATGATGAGATTGTGGAGATCATGATAGGACGATTGGGAGCTTTGCCAGTTGATTTCCTAATCGGGTATAGTTGTTACAAATTGAAGGGTCTGGTAAGATGAATCTCACAGATAAGAGATCATGACATTTCTTTTCAAGGCATACGACCATAGAATATATAAACCTCAATGTATCCTGACTATCCAAAGCCTCAAACAATTATCCCATTATCATCACCATCTTCACCATCTTCACCATCATCTAAATTCACTCTACCTCACTCAATATGACCACTCCCACTGTTCACCCTTGGGACCCGCTGTCTCCTGACGAGATCGCCGCTGCGGTGTCTATAGTCACCGCCAGCCATGGCTCCGATCTCCTTTTCAACGTTGTATCCCTCCAGGAGCCCCGCAAAGCCCCCATGACCGCCTGGTTGGCAGACCCCAAAGCCAGCCCCGCCCCCCCGCGTATTGCTGAGATCGTCGTCATCGACAAGACCGGCCTGGCCTATGACGGTTTGGTGGACATCGCTGCCAAGAAGATTACGCACTGGGAAGCGGCCCCGGGCCAACAGCCAATTGTAAGTAGATAGAGGACGGAAAGTCCATGGCATGGATGGTTTAAAGCAGGTACTGACATTTGCAAGATTACCATCGAAGAACTTAAACAAGTCGAGGCCATCGCTCGCACCGACCCCGGCGTTATTGAGCAATGCCGCATCTCTGGTATCCCCGCAGACTCTATGCACAAAGTCTACTGCGACCCCTGGACTATCGGCTATGATGCTCGCTTCGGCTCATCCACTCGTCTCCAGCAGGCCCTCATGTACTACCGGCCTGACATTGACGACTGCCAGTATCAATATCCTCTCGACTTTTGCCCCATTTTCGACGCTGTCGCTAAGAAGATCATTGCTATTGATATCCCGGCGGTCCGGCGGCCTCTGAGCACCGCCCAGCCGAACAACTACCACCCGGAGGCGATCAAGGCAAATGGAGGATACCGGACGGATATCAAGCCGCTCAACATCACGCAGCCGGAGGGTGTCTCGTTTTCCTTGGAGGGCCGGGAACTCTCGTGGCAAAACTGGAAATTCCACATCGGCTTCAACTACCGTGAAGGCCTTGTCTTCAACAACGTCCGTTTCTCGGATAAGGGCACCGACCGCTCCATTTTCTACCGCATGTCTCTTGCCGAAATGGTTGTCCCCTACGGAAACCCGGAGCACCCCCATCAACGCAAACACGCCTTTGACCTTGGCGAGTACGGCGCCGGCTACATGACCAACAGTCTTTCCCTCGGCTGCGATTGCAAAGGCGCCATTCACTATCTTGACGCGCACTTCCCCACGCAATCCGGTGGCCTCCGTCTTGTCAAGAATGCAATTTGCATCCACGAGGAGGACGCGGGGATCCTGTTCAAGCACTCGGACTTCCGCGACGACTCGGTGATTGTTACGAGAGCTAGAAAACTTGTCATTCAGCAGATCTTCACGGCGGCAAACTATGAATATGCCGTCCAGTGGATTTTCCACCAAGACGGAACTATCCAGCCTGAGATCAAGTTGACAGGCATCTTGAACACCTATAGCATGGCTATCGACGAAGATACGCATGGCTGGGGAACCCAGGTCTACCCCGGCGTCAACGCGCATAACCACCAGCACCTCTTCTGCTTGCGAATTAACCCTGCCGTCGACGGCTCAAACAACACCGTGTTTGCCGTCGACACCGTCCCGTCCGATGAGCCCGTGGGATCCCCTGCCAATATGTATGGTAATGCCTTCTATGCCAAGAAGACAAAGATGGAAACCGAAGGGACGGCTAAGTCTGATTATTGCGGCGAGACCTCGAGATCGTGGGAAATTGCCAATGTAAGCAAGTTGAACCCGTATAGCAAGAAGCCTGTGTCATACAAGCTTGTAAGCCGCGAGGTCCCGAGACTCCTTCCCAAGGAAGGCTCTCTTGTCTGGAAGAGAGCAGCCTTTGCTAGACATGCTGTACACGTTACTAAATGTAAGTCCCTATCCACCCCATTCCATGTATTACATGCATTCCAACTAACATTCTTGCCCTCTTCCAGACCGCGACGATCAGCTCTGGCCAGCCGGCCGCCACGTCCCTCAAACCTCTGGCGAGGCCCCCACGGGGATCGCTGCCTGGATTGGCTCCGGTACCACCTCTGTTGACAACACCGACATTGTCCTCTGGCATACTTTTGGCTTGACGCATATTCCGGCTCCCGAAGATTTCCCCGTGATGCCGGCGGAACCAATTACGCTGTTGTTGAGACCCCGCAATTTCTTTACGGCTAATCCTGCTTTGGATGTGCCGCCCAGTTATGCTAGCACGCCGGGGCAGATTCAGAAGGGTGGTGAAGGTGTGGTGGACCTAACTGATGGAGTGAGCAGGTTGGCTTTTGGGGAGAAGAAGGAGGAGGCTAAGGGAAGTTGCTGTGGCTTGTAAGTAAGGTGCCAAGTTATACGGTGGTAATGTACATTATTGTGTTAATCTAGTATATATTTATTAAATGCTTCTATACTTGTATATTGTGTCGAGTCTATGGTTGTTGTCTCTTATAAATGCCATCTCCAGGCTGGATGCTTCCACTCTAATCTCGAAATTTCATCATCTGTCTTCCCTGTCAACTCCACATCGACATCTCGTCCTTCCCGTTTCTTATTATCCGCGTTCATCCACCAAAGTAGCGTCAACGCCAGCAGAAACATTACCGACGACGTACCCATATTCAGCCCATTTCCCACCAGGTAATTCGGCGCATCTGTATCAAGATACGACCAAGTCGATATAAGTCCGCCAATAGTGCCCACCATGACGTTAAACCCTTGATCCAGTTAGTATAATCGATCATCGCCCCAATAGGATATCATAAGATCTCAGTATCGTGGACTTACCAATTGCCGCTGTCCTCGACATATCCGACACGACATTTGCAGACACAATCGCATTCGTCAATGCTCCAAAGGGAAACGCCGTACTGATAATAAAGAATGTTGCGCCGTACCTCACTTGGTTATTCTGCGATCCTAAGAACATGGCATACCCCGCCATGATCAGCGGACACGACGCAACCAAGAAGATCATACGTCTATTCACCTTCCAACTAAAGTACGTGACGGCCATCGTGCACACCGCCCCGGTGACATACGGGGGTACAGTGCGAAGTTGGATATCGGTGAGGGAGTGCCCGGGGTATAATCCTTTAACAATTGCCGGGGTAAAGAAGGTAACACCTTGGATGGTGATGCTATTCATCAGGAAGATGGCCGAAATCACCAGCGTCACCGGGTTCATTACCCCCCTTACAAACTTTTTCCAATCCATGGCATCCAGAACTTCCTTGGTTCCTAGTCTCTCTGCAGATATCCGAGCCGTCGCAAGTTCCTTTTCATCGGCATTCAACCATCTTGCCGTCTCTGGCCTATCTGTCAATACCACGAACGCGATGATTGCCAAACCACATGTGATAATCCCTTCAACGGCAAACAACACTCTCCACCCATGGAGATTTCCCAGAGTCCCTATACTCAAGATCGACGATGCTAGTAACCCACCAAAGGCCCCAGCTAACGGCGCCATGACAATGTAGAGACCGAGACGAAAAGTCAGCTCGTCGGCTTTGTACCAGCGGGACAAGTAATAGGCGATCCCGGGGAACATGCCGGTTTCAAAGATACCGAGGAGGAATCTTACAGCGCATAGTTGGGCGGTTGTGTGGACAAAAGCAGTGGCTATTGATAGTATGCCGAAGAGTAGGGTCGTCGATGGGATGAACCAACCAGGGCCCATGAATTTACAAAGCATATTAGAGGGGATTTCAAAAATGATATATGAGATGTAGAAGCACGAAAGGACCTTGTTAAAATCATAACCTTTGAATCCGAATTCCTCGTCCATACCGGAAATACGGGCGTTTCCTATAGTTATTAATTTTTTTTTTTAGCAAATGCTGAAAGTAAGAAACTAGAAAGATATATAATGGATAGACATACCAATGTTGGCGCGGTCGATGAAGCAGAAGAGATAGAGGATAGACACGGTGGGGACGATAAACCAGTCAATTTTCCGAGCCAGTTTCTTTTCGGCGATGGGGCAGAAACTGGGTTTCCCGATGATGATTTGGCCACTGATAGTCTTCTCATCGCTGATTCGGACATCCGAGAGTGACCCGGAGACCGTAGGGGCCGAGTTAGAATACATTATAGACTTAAGCTTCCAATAAAGCTAAAAGGATGATAACAATGACAATGACAAGGGCGGTTGTATCAAAGGAAAGTCAAGTAAGCAGGAGATGGGACGACTTGAACATGGGAATGATGCTTTTATACTAAGCTTTCTGTAAGTGGCGTACAATAATTCTGTATTCCCTTGGACTAAGAGGTATTACGGCTTGGTCAAAGGAATGAACAAAAGTCATGGCCCAGCTACAATCTTTCCGTCCGTAGCGCCTCAATTCCAAGCCACCGAGCCTCTCGTACCTCCAAGAATGAAACATGATTAGCCAACGGCAGCTGGAGAACCTTTGATAACATTATGTAAAGTCCATTCCATATTGTATACTAGTGTGGCAGCCAAGGTCCTATCGGTGGGCTGGGTGACTTTCAGCTGGTGGGCTACAAGCGATGGCAATGTTGAGGATCATGGTTATATTTGTTGATTGGGGTTGCAGTGATGTGTTTATGTGTTTATGCGAGAAGAGCTGAGCTGAGGGGAGGCGAGTGTGAATATCAAAGGGTTGGTGAACAGAAACAAGCTGTTGATATTGCAATCTTACTCAGACATAAAGCTTATCAAAGACATAATAGGAAATATAAGGATATGAATATGAGTGTCTTAGTTAAACAACTAGGGTTGTGTTTTAGGGTCTAGTGACATCAAGTACCCCTGATTTTAATTTTAATGCATGGACCCATTTTTCTCCTGCAACAAAAAAGAACCTGTCATAAAAAGCAATAAACTGACACCTAACATCTTTGCGCAAATCACCAGCAATTGAAAACTGTGATCTTGTGATTTCACCAAAAGGGAATGGGGCCTGTTCGGCCCGCGGACTTGGGTCCGGGGCCATTGATTGATTGATTGATTGATTGATTTATTAAAGTACGTCTACTCATCTCGCATAGGATGGTATGACGCCAGATATCCACAAGCGGGTACTGGACAGCGTGTAAGGCCGTCTGTTCTGCCGAGCTGGAGGGGATAAGAAATTCCACAGATCCATCGCGCGCCACCTACATGACCGCCACCGCAACATCCAACTCGACGAACGCGCGCGCGACGCTATGGGGGTCCTGAAGTGCGAAAGGTGCGAAAAGTACACAACTTCTGAGTCAGGAATGGCGATTCACCTTCGGAAAGAACATAACATTCTCAAGGGAAGAGCACCCGGCTGGAAGAAGCAGTTGACGAACGCACGAGTGTCGCCTACTCCGACACAAGCACCACCCACACCAGCGCAGCCTCCGGAGCAGAACCTAAGCTGGGGGGAGGAGGAGGGACCGCTACTCGAGACAGAGACAAAGCGACATCAACGAGAAGTGTCGGCTCTTGTGGCGGAAAATGCCGACCTGGAGATCTTGATAGCGTACTCTAAGATCAGGATTACGGAAAGGTCCATACACCACCGGCGTATAGCAGCATTCCTCAAGCTCACAGTAAAACTCTGCGAAAGATGGCTCTACGCACCAACGGAAACGCACTTACGGGATATCTTGATAGCCCCAAAGGCGACCCTAGGGATAGGCCATGTTCTTGAGAGAAGGGGAAACAAAGGAGCGACCACCAAGATCATGGCGGAGTTCCTGGGAACCCTCCCAGAGATACCAAACCTCGGGGACCAGAGTCGAAAGGGACCAGAAGTCAGAGACGCGGAGATGAGAAGGGAGCATGCGGCAGTCAAGGCGGCCCGAAGGCAGATCGGGAATGGGAGGGTGGGCAGAGTGGCTAAAGCGTTAGCCAGGTAC
>LXGU01000254.1:0-31544 GCA_001640685.1 Catunica adiposa
CCAATACCTGCATACTCTGCCACAACTTGTGGCAGATGTCGTCGTATTGTGGCTAAAATTCTAGACCATATGTAGACGTAAACCAATACAATCAATCAACAATCAATCAAACCAACTTCCCTAGACTTACACCGCCGCTGCCCATCTGCTTTGCATACCTCCCCAGTACTTGCGCACCGAATAATACACAATTCCCCAAAACCAAACTCCAAACAAAGCAACCGTTTGCCCCGGAACAAACAACGCTCCCCTCGCCACCACAAACCCACTCACTAGAGCAAATGCCACCGGGACCACAATGTTCGGCTTATAGGGTCTCCGCAACTTCGGTTCCCGAACGCGCAGAATCAACGCCCCGACAACAGTCAAAAAGAAGAAAGAAAATTCTGCAAGCCCATTAAACGTTACCAGCGACCGGAAATCACCCACAACGATATACACAGATCCCATCATGGCTGCGAGAGCAATTGAGAGTTCGGGGGCATCGCCCACCGCTGTCGTCGCTGAGAACCAGGGAGCAAGGGATCCACGGGTAACCAGGTGGCGGGCCATGGGAAAAGGAGAGAGAGCAGTTTCGGTGCGGGAGATGCGTGGAGTAGCGAGCTGGCCGGAGAGTGAGAGAGATCTAGGAAGCCAGTCTTTGTTGGAGGCAGAGACGGCCATGCGGCCGGCGACGAAGGAGTTACCAAGCAGGGAGCCAATAACGACAACACAGATGATGATGCTGGTGGCTGAGCCGACACTAGGACCGAAAACTTGTGACATGCCGGTCTAGATATAATAGTTAGCAAATGTATTCCGGCACTGACTTAATGGTGTCAAGGCAACTTACGACGGCAATGCTGTCAGTGGTGGAGACCTGAGACCAAGGGAGAAGAACGTAGTAACTAGCAATAGCCGCGAGGAAGCTAATTGTAATACTCGGCAAGGCGGTGTTGATCGAGAGCGGAAGCTGCCTCGCGGGATCATGCAGCTCAGCAGAAACGTAAACAGCCTTATCCCAACCAGAGTACGCCCAAAGTGCACCATAAAGTGCCGTAGACAGATGGCCAAGAGTCTCCCAGGAAGAAAGTGTTGCCCAATTTGTCTCCGAACCATCTGGGTTTGTTGATGGTCTCGCAGAAAACCAATTGCGACGATGCCAATCATGGCCACCCCGGGATATTTCAGATCCGTCGTTGGATAGTTGAAGGGTAACGACGAAGACTCCGGCAATAACAACAAAGAAGATGGCGAAGAATTTGGAGGTAACAAAGTAGAAGTTAAGCCTAGTGGAGGCTTTAGTGGAGATACAGTTGAGAAGGGAGACGAGACAAAGAATGACAATGGCGGATGCCTTCCGGGAGAAATAGGAGGCAAAAAGCCCGGGAAAGGCCGGGGCTAGCGTGTCTATGAAGACTATACTGAGAATAGCAAGAGTTACCGGCATAATGGCGAATATCCAAGTCCAGGCTGAAAGATAACCCGCAAGGTCGCCGTAAATGTACTGAAGATAAGGTTGTACACCACCTAATCCACTGTTAGCAAAGAAATCCAAGTCATTCCAAGTCATCATAGATATTACCTTCTCCGGGAATTGCAGTTCCCAATTCAGCCATCGTACTCGCTCCTGTCCATGCCAATAGACCACCAATTGCCCAAACGATTAACGCAGCACCAGGCGAGGGAACATTGGTATCAATAGTTCCAGGTGAAGTGAAAATTCCACTTCCGATAACAATACTAACGATGATACCAAATGCCTCAATGGCACCCATGGTCCTCTTAGGCCCAGACGGGATATTTTCCAGGTCTGTGGGGACTCTGTGGGTGTGTCCAGAGCTATAGGAATGAGTGGGCTCCGACAACAGCGGCTGTGCTGCGTCATCCGTAGCTGACGCCATCATATATATACCAGCACAAACACGAGTTTACAATATAGTCAAAAACAGAATTACTGTATATTAAAAGAAAGCAAGAATAAAAGTAGAAGTAGGTTGTTGTAGCAAACATCATCGAAGTGTTAGAAGACGCAATATATTTATAAAAGCCATCAGCCGCCCGGGCCCACTTTTCGCGCGTCATCAGGATCCATGTACATCCAAAACCGGAAAGTCTGATACATTGGGGTTAGGGTTCTTTATGCCGGCCACCACTTTAAGTACATCAGTAGCTAGCCTATCACCAGAGGCACATCACTTCAAATCGTGGTCAACAGAGCAACGCTCAACTCGGGCATCGAAAACGAAAACGCGCCGCTGGAGTCAGAAGTAAGAGTGGAAATCGTCGACTTCACAATGTTCTGCGCTGCCGTGTTTACAGCATATGGATCCCCGTTTCCTTGCAAAACCGTCAGATTAGCCTTGGACCCTGCCGCCAATCCGTTGAAGTTGACCTTCATTGCCACAGCTTCGTGATTAGTCGTGTTATAGACACCTCCCTTCCAAACCAATTCATTGCCTTGACCCTTGCCTGCGACCCAATACGCCGGGCCAAAGGCGCCGGTTGTCGCCCGGGTTTCGGTCAGTTCCTTGGAGGCAATCAGTTGCCATGTGTGCCACGAAGTCGACTTGATAGTTTGCGCCGGATCCGCATCGAAGTGTACCAGAGTGGCAGGCCACTGGTACCTGTTAAGGTTGGTGACGATGGGGGCGTAAATTATTCCCTTGACACGATCGGCGTTCCGCTCGTATCCGCAGAAAGCAATGAACTCGGCGACCGAACCAATCCACCACGGGCGAGACCGGATAGGTCCGCTCCAGCCGGAACCACCGTTGGGGTGGACAACAGCCACCTCGCCAACGATATGGGAGATCTTCTGGTGGTCAAATGTCGAGAATTCGTTCACCATGCCATCGGGCGTGCTGTACAGGTGGTAGTCGCCCAGCGCTGGCTGAGGAATATTCGGGTATCCGTTAGTCACAGCCCCCGATGAGATGACTGTCAGGTTGGGATACTTGGCGAGAATGGCCTTTTGGAACATGGGGAAGCGGTAGCTCTTGTAAGCTTCCCAACCCGCACTACCACCGCCAAGGAAGTCTTCGTTGCCGATTTCGACATACTTGAGGGGATACGGCTCGGGACGGCCGTATTTGGCACGGAGAGCTCCCCAAGTAGTGTCAGTAGAGCCAATGACAAACTCAATTTCATTGAGGGCATCATCAATGTACGGCTGAAGATCCGCTTGCGAAACAACGCCGCCGTTGAGAGCAAGGCCAGACCAAACGGCAAGAACTATCATAGTATCAGCAAGAGTTCGGGGTATTGAGAGGGGAATAGTACTCACTGGACACCATGTTCATGTCCTCGGCCCAATCAAGGTATTCCATAAGGCCAAGCCCGTTTGTCTGTTGGTAGCCCCAGGTGCCAGGGAAACCGGGACGGTTCTTCAGGGGGCCGATCGAGTTCTTCCAGTCCCAGCGGGTGGCAATGGTGTTTCCTTCAAGCATGTTGCCACCGGGGAAACGGAAGATGCGCTATTCAGAATTAGTACGAAGTCAAAAGGAGGTCAGTCAAAGTGGAGCTTACTGGGTTGGTGTCAGCGAGAACTTGGGCAAGGTCGGCGCGGAGGCCGTTCTTGCGGTTCTTGTAAGTAGGAGGGAAAAGACTGATAAGGTTGAAGTCAAGGGACGATCCAGAGAGACCCTAATGCGGTGTTAGTTGGAGAGCATAGCAGAAGCTGAATTTGAGACTGGGTTATCTTACACTGGGGTTGAAAGTCACGACAAATGAGTTGTTGGAGTTAGGGGCATTGCTCGTCGGAGTCAACTCCACCTGATGCTCTGTCCAGTTCCCGTCGACTGATTGACTCTGAACCTCCACACTACCATGCACGGAACCATCCTTGCCCACCAATGACGCGTTGAAGAACCCCGAGTATTTGCCATGGACCCAGAAAGATCCCGTATACTTCTGTTGCTGCACGCTCATACCCCAGTACCCGCCATTAGCAAACCCAGCAGACTTGGCTCCCTTGGCTGGAGTCACCCGGAGAGACTTGGTCAGGGCAGAAGACAATGGTGGCGAGACGTTCTGCAACGAAAGAGTTGACGAGACCGATGTGTAGCCGTCAAGGTTGGCAGGGTTACTTTGAAAAGCACGGTTGGTAATGAGCTCGCCGTAGAGGCCGCCATCGCCGGAGTTGTTGATATCCTAATGGGAACGGTTAGCGGTATAACAATAAAATATGGAAAGTTGAGGAACTCACCTCGTGGAGAAGGCCGTATTGGTGGCCGCTGGTGGCATTGCCGGGAGAAGATGAAACGGAAACAGAGACAGTGGTGGCAGCAAGGGCCGCTGGGAGGAAGAAAAGAAAGAAGGCCTTCATCTTGGATGATGAGAAGCAGAATGACTGGAGAGAAAAGCTGATATTGAGGACATGATGCTGAGACGACGTGCCCTATTTATATTATATTCCTTATTGCGCGATATCGTATCATTCATATATAATTCGATCATCATATGATCTTAATTTATCTGAATCAAGTCAGGGACCGTTCGACAATGCGCACCAACCGGATCGCACCGACCACTTCCTCCCGACAACCGCCCATGGTACTAATACCTTTATTCCTACTACGAAACATGAACATTCCCCTGGCTTTCCGCTCTGATTTGTCCGCTTATGGCTTATACAAGCCCTGCCGCATAGTGTTTTCCCAGCATACCATTGGGACCTGCCAATATTCATTAAATTTGAGACGTAAAGGATTCGTGTTGTCGGGTATGGGTTCTATGTGCATGTTCATGAGGAACAACACCGGGGCATTGTAACATAGTTTCAGGCTAATATTGTTCAAAGTGGGGCCGGGACTTGCTCCGTAGTGGAGAACCAGTTAAGACGAATCTTAGGGTCCACTAGGGTACCTTGTCACGACCCTAAATAGCTCAAACCCTTGATGCCCCCTTGCACCTAAAGCCGCCAAACTGCTTGTTGCTTGTGCTTGTGCTTGATCTCAAGCGATCGCTACCTCAAACAAACAATTCCAAGCCCATCAATTCGGCTGTATGCTACTTCCGGTACTTTGACGGTCGATCCAGTTCTTTGCTATCGGGTAGATCATCCGCACATCTCCAGCCCCGCCAATCTATTCACACGGCGAAAATACGAACAAGTCGCCGCTGCATTTCCTATGTGTAGGCGTCAAACAACACTCAATACGGCAATCCAGTGCTGACAGCACCCTCGACTTCTGTTTGGTCCAATTGCACTGCAAGTAACGACATTACATTACCCCAATTTGTAATTTTGGAGGTTAATCGGCCAATCTCGTGATCTTGGAGAGAATTGCCTTGCGCCAGACAAAACCTCCGCGACATCCACACCCCAGAACCACCGTCTCCAAAAGCTCCTGTTACAACCTACCGCTGCGCATTATCCACAGTTGCTACGTTTATACGATCCTGAGATACTTTCAAGTCAGAAATCTTAAGCGCTCCATACACCTCTCGCACCCTTCATCGCACCCTTTATCGATCTCTTTCGCATCTTCGGCCCCTCGCGGCCACCGCAACTATGGCCCGCCGCATCGTATGTTCCTCCCGGAGCTACAGACAAGACCCTATCTAACCCTTGTAGGTACGAACCGCGGTGCAACTAACCGTAGCCGCCATCACGGCGCTCCTGACGTTGACAATCCTCGACCGGAACTTCCGTGTGCTTCCGTCGTCGATCCATGCATACATGCCACAGCACCATCATGGTTTGGTTGTCACTGACATCACTATAACAACATGCAATAGCATCAACTTTTTCTCGTCATGCCACCTTGACCCGGCAGTTTGGACACGCATTGAAAAGGATTTATACCTAGGTTCTTCGCTGCTGTCGAAGGCTTATATTCACGTTCGCCGTGCTAAGGAAGAAGATCTCACGGCCACCGACAAGGTCGTCACTGATGTTACTGTTGGCCGTCTGAATCCGTCATCGGCTACGGCCAAATATGAATCGCGCCCTGGAGGCCTTTGGCTCCTGCGGGCGCCGGGGATCAAAGCCGCCGATAGTGATCAAACTATCACTGGTGTCGATGTG
Source organism: Catunica adiposa (assembly GCA_001640685.1). NCBI lineage: Eukaryota > Fungi > Ascomycota > Sordariomycetes > Microascales > Ceratocystidaceae > Catunica > Catunica adiposa. Next base: position 6,011 of record LXGU01000254.1, read on the forward strand.
CTTTTCGGTGATGATGCCGTTGAAGTTAGACCCGGTTGGTCGATTGTTGGAACGCCAATATTACTGACGGTGGGTTCGAAGAAGGCGCCCGGACACATTACCCTGAGACGGGGCGTCCAGGCGGCACCGGCCAAGCCTGAATTACAAATCAACTCCAATGGTCGATTCAAGATTGTCCAGCTGGCGGATCTCCACTTGAGTACCGGTGTCGGTAAATGCCGGGATGCCGTCCCAGATACCTATAACAATGGTCCCTGCGAAGCGGACCCGCGAACTATGGAGTTTGTGGAGAGAATTCTAGATGAGGAGAAGCCAGATTTGGTGGTTCTATCCGGCGATCAAGTCAATGGAGATTCCTCGCCAGATGCCCAGTCACCAATCTTCAAGTATGCGTCGATGCTGATTAAGCGGAAAATCCCATATGTTTCTATATTTGGTAATCATGATGACGAGGGCACCATGTCACGGGAGGCTCAAATGACCATCGTTGAATCGCTCCCATATTCGCTGTCGGTTGCGGGCCCCCCCGAGCTGCCTGGTGTGGGCAACTACTACGTAGAAGTGAAGGGAAGGGGCAGCTCGGGGCACTCGGCCTTGACTATCTACATGATTGATTCGCATGCTTATACTCCCGACGAGAAGAAATTCCCGGGGTATGATTGGATTAAGCCAGCGCAGGTGGAGTGGTTTAGGAAGACGGCGCAAGGGTTGAGGGCGAAGCATCAGCAATATACGCACATGCATATGGATTTGGCATTTATCCATATCCCGTTCCCGGAGTATATTGTGCCGGATCTGACGACAGTCAAGGGAGAGTGGAGGGAGTATGTGACGGCACCACAGTACAATACTGGATTCCGTGACGCCCTCGTCGAGCAAGGTGTTGTCATGGTTAGCTGTGGCCAGTAAGTATACCAAATTAGGCACTTCATTTGCCATTCCTGCTACCAGCTACTAACATACACTAGTGATCACGTCAACGACTACTGCGCCCTTTCTTCTTCACTTGATCACAAGCCTAGACTCTGGATGTGCTATGGTGGTGGTGTCGGCTTCGGCGGATACGCCGGGTACGGAGGGTACAATCGGCGCATCCGTGTGTTTGATGTAGACACAAACGAGGGCCGCATCACGACATGGAAGCGGTTGGAGAATGGACCTCATACGGCGGCCAAGATCGATGAGCAGATTATCGTGGATGAGGGTGTTGCCGTGGCGGCGGGAATTCTGGATGGAGAGCTCGGGAATCCGATTCAGGCCATGAGTGATTTGCAAAAGGTTGTGCATTTCGGCAGCGGAGAGACAAAGTTGCCGTAAATGTGACAATTCCAGACCTGAAGAGAAAATTAAGGGTTTATAGAGTATGTTATGATTATGTAAATATGTATTAGTCGCATTTGTACGGGGTATCGTCACATCCATTACACCTCCTCCCAGTCCATATCTGCCTCCAGAAACCCCCAATTCCTCAAGTCCTCTTCCGCTCCTTGTCTCCTCGCCACCATCTCCAGATTCCCAGACTCCATGTCATCCACCTCCATCTCCACTGGCAACGCTCTCCTCGCCTCCCTCCCCTTACCTAACACGACGGCATACGCCCTATCGAAGAAGCCGAAGATAACATTCAGCATCCCCTCAAAATCAAATGTCCCTAGTGCCATTTTGTCTTCCGGGAAATCAACATCCAGCTCCACATCTGCTAGTTTCCACCGATTGCGCAGCTTCTTTGCTAACTGTAGGGCATTTTGTGCCGTCGCTAGTGGTTTTTTTGAATGATCATCGGTGACTACTTCCCGGAGTAATGGGCCAAGGACGTTTGAGTTATCAAGGGAGTTCAAGACATCTCGGTGGTACGAATGGGCATGGCGACTGTTTCCCATACCTCCATCAGTACTACGGGTTACCGACTCTTTGAATATCCCCAATAAATGAACTCCCGCCCCCTCAATCAATCCGTAATATTCGAAAAAGTCTAACTTGAACATATTGCGGACATCCGGCTCTGCCAACCTCGGGATCCCGCCGTGCTCCCCATCATGTGGTTCCAACCCCGATGGCTTAGCGGCCAACGCCGCATGATACGCCCCCAGTAGCGCCGAATGCTTCCATTTCAACCTCGCAACAATCCGCAAAAACCTATCCAAATTCTCCACCGCGGTCGTTGACAACGGCGCCTGCGTTGCCGCCGGTCTAATGGCCACTGACGTCTTACTTGGTGAATTCGACTGTTTCCGGTTCTGCGGTTGTGATTGGCGAGTTACCGATGAGGCTTGCAGCGGCGGTGTTGCTGGCGGGGGGGACGGAGTTGTCTTGATGGGGGGTCGGGGCGGCGGATGGGATAGGGCGGCAGAGGCCCAGCGGGAATTCTGGAGGGACGGGGATGTGCTATGAGGGCTTGATGTGGAGGTAGAGGTAGGAGTGGTCGGTGGGGGTTTAGCTTTGATTTTGGGATTGGATGGTGGTTGGGAAGTGGCCCAGCGGGAATTCTGCAGAGACGGGGGTGCACTATGGGGGCTGGAGGGGGAGGGTGAGATAGAAGGGAGCGGCGGGGGCTTCGCTTTGACTTTGGGTTTGGATGGCGGTTGGGGGGTGGCCCAGCGAGAATTCCCAAGGCCGACCATAGTGAGACAACGTGTATGTCAATGAAGAATGTTTACGTCCTATGAACACTCAGAGTAAAATGAAACTTGATCGTAGAAGAACCTTATGGATAAGAATGGTAGTAAGTTTAAGAAAATGTATACCCCTTAACTCCTGACTGGCGACTTCCATCAGTGAATAAAATATCAAGAATACAACAAAATTATCACATTTGTCTCTGGAGATAAACTTGTAACTATCTAAAGTTGTTCCAACTTCAGGTAAATAGATTATGGTTATGTAAGCATTCTGCTGACGTAAGCGATCATAGGGCTTGGGTGTTGCCACGAGGAGACGTCAGAAGAGCAATAGAGACTTGCAGATATACTTGTTTGTTGTAATTGATAAATGTATGTGCATCATCTACACTATTATCAAACATATCTAAACTTCGTCAGTCTCAACTTCCTTCACACGCTCAATCGCCATGAGAAACACTAATAATCAAGCTGTCTCCAGTATAGGGCCTCTATGTGAGATACATCCACAAATTGAATCAAGGGAAATAAGCACAAGTCATAAGTCGTTAAATTGACAACGAAGACAAACTCCATTGATCTCAAGTCTGCCAGTCTAGAGCCAGCCAAAACTAACCAAGAATCTAGCCGACTTCAGATCTCCAGAGCTCATCCAATGATAAAGCATAGTTGAACTATCCCAACAAAGAAAAAGCACACCCTCAATCCTACTCTCTCCACATCCATCCAAAAAAAAACTAAAGCTCAATAACACAACAAAACCTTCAAAAATCGACGAAATAATCAAAGAAAATGTAAACCCGCTCGCAAAGAAACAAAAAAACAAAGCGAATGCTAAGAATGAAGCCAAGAGTCTCAACCACTCTACACTGTCAAAACTCACCACCCTCCACCTAAAAACCTGCTTACAGGTGAAGCAAAAAGAATGGCAGCAGCGAACACAATAACGCCGAAAGCAAGAAATAAAATCCCGTGGTATCCAGAAACAAACGCAAAAAGAACACAAAAAAAAGCAACTCTCCAGTAGTCGTCTTTTACCTCCACACACACTCGCGTACACCTCTTACATGACAACACAGCATCCACAGCCTGCCTCCTTATCCTTCTCCAACTCGGCCCGATCTTGTTCTTGTTTCTGTTGCGGTTGCTGTTGTTGCGGTTGCTGGGTCTCCTGCATGTGTGTTTGTTGCGAGGCCTCCGGCATCTGCTGGGCCGTTCCCGGTCTAGACATGGTCGGTCCATTTCCGCGGGGGCTGGGGATTGGGGAGCCCGGAGGCTTGTCGCTAACTCTAGGCATCGTAGAGTAAGATCCTGACCTAACAGTAGGCGACCGCGGGATATCGGTTGACCGCAATGGCCATTGGTCGTCAAGCTTAGACTCTCCTTCGCCTTCCTCCTCATCCTGTCCCGTCGTAGCAGCGGGCTCAGGCGGCTTGAGAAAGCCTTCTTCGTTGAGTGGTCTAAAATCTTTGTCGTACACGCTGCCAAACTTGCCCTCCTGTTCCCAACGCTCTTGTTGCAAACGCCGAGCGACAGTCGGGAGCAGTTGTTCCTCGGGTGGAAGACGAGGATCGGGCCGATAAGCAGAAATCATCCACGGGGGGTCACCCTCCGGTTGCTTGGCCGATGATGAACCCGCCGCCTTGTTTGAAATAGTGTATTCACCTGAACGAGTACTGAGCTGAGTGCCAATGCTATCTCTGTTACCCCGAGTCTTGGGCCGCGACGAGCTACGACGCGGCGGGACCGACGACTTGCGGGTGGCAGACGTTTTGCGTGGCGACTCTCCAATGCCTCTTCTCGACGTCGGCGGCATAGAGCTGGACGTCTGGTACGGTTCGTTGCTGGTTTTGGTGCTGCCGCTGCGAGACCGCGGCTTACGCGTCGAGTCGGCCTCGGGATCAAAGGACTTGGAGCGGCCAATTGGCGCATCACGGTCCAAGAAATCGTTTGGAATCGGGGCAGGGCTGATCTTAGCAACTGGAATGCGAGAGTTCTTGCCATGGTTAAGGGGCGACTCCCAATATCCAGCATCCGTCTCCTCTAGAATCTCCTCGGGAAGTCGCAAATCCCACTCTGGCACCTCAATATCTGCAGGTCTGTTCTCTGCCGTCATAGAATTCTTTCGGGAACCTTTATCGTGGCGGTGACCATGCTCTGAACGGTCTCGTCTGCGGCTTTGAGCGCGAGACTTGGGAAGGATAAGCCCGGCAGCTTGGAGCTCGGCATTTTCAATCTTAGCAAGCTTGTCGCGATGAATCCATTTATCTTCCTCGCTCTTAGTCATCGGTACACTAGGGTCCTCCTTAGTCCTGTCACGGGACCGGCGTTCACCAGTGCGACTCTGAGCCCGAGAAGATGCGGCAGGTCTGATCTCGCCGAAAGTTCCATCATCCACCATCATAGGAGAGCGCATGCCATTTTCGCGCTCACGGTCAGGTTTGCTGTTGCTTGATATGGGAGATGGTCTTCTGCGCGAGCTATCGGTATCGGTTTGACTCGAAATATACGAAGTATCATTGTCGTTAGATAAGACAGATTTATCGTGATATTCCTATATATGTATTATTTAGTAAACCCAGAACAATTGAATATTCGGCGGCCGTTATTCTGGCAAGGTCCTGGAATTTTGACATACCGAGTCCGCATGAATCCAATCGCGGCTATTTCCTTCTGACTCCCACGTAGCAGTGTCGCGCCCATGGCTACTGCTTGGTGGAGTTAAGGTAGATGTGGCATGCGCTGTGCTAAGCGTAGCCATTGTGGAAGAGCTCTGGCTCAGTTACAAGCCAGTGCCCTTTCAGTTCGAAATAATATATAATGTTGTGTTGGTTTAAAGACGTTTTGGCTTAACGTGACCGGGTGTTTCGTAATTGATGTATCTCGTAGTCACCAATTCGCGTGCTAGGGCTTGCTACTGATTTACTCAGGGAGCCAATTATTCCAATATACGAATACAGTATGGAATTTAATAAGTTCGCAAGGGCTGAACACGGTAGGAGAGATAGTTTATAGGTGCTCAAGAGTAGTTATCGGCGGACTGGGGAGGACTTTTGTGTTGGAGTATCAATAGCAGCTAAGTCCAGTCATAAATGTGGCAACGGGCCAGTGATACAGTGTTAATACAATTGGCGAGCCGAAAGTCAACAGCGATAATTTATAGTATGGCGGATGATATAGGGAATGAATGTGGGTGGGAAAAAATATAAAAAGAGTGGCAAGTTTGTTGGTAGAATCGCGGTAGCAGATTCCAACAATACAACGAAATAAAAAAGGAAGAAAAAGAAAAAGAAAAAAACAGCAAGTCTAAAAGAGTGTAAAAGAAGGATATCGAAGATGTTGTAAGATCAGTAGAAAGGCGTCTGCGTCGGTGGTCACGATTATATGTCTATTATCGTCTTGGTCTATAGTCGTCGTAATCGAAATGTTGTGGTGTTCGTGGGGAGAATAAGGGCGACAAGCTCAAGTCTAGCGAGGCGATGGTGCTGAGGTTCAGGCTCAAGTAGATAAATCGATGGCTGGGGCGGATAATATGGCCAATCAAGATAGACAAGTATATGTGAGTGTCGGTATAAGAGACACGATCACCAAGCACAGTTCAAGAACACGACATTTAGATATATGAAGTTCAAAATGAACAAATATCAAAACAGAACAAATGATGACAAAGGTGAGCCACTTGCAGCAGAAACGAGTGGAAAGGGAAGAAAAAGAGGAAGAAAAAGAGGAAGAAAAAAGAAAAGAAGAGGAGAAGCTGTGATAAAATGTGCGAGCGGCGCCAGAGACCAAAATAAGACCAAAAGAGTAGGAACCTTGCCTTGTCTGAAGAGAGCACCGCACAAGCAGTTCCTCGAACAGAGAGAGAAAAAAAGCATCAGGGGCAGCCACGAAGCGAGACATACTGAGAGCACAAAAAGAGAAGGCACCACTGTCATCCGTCCACCAGAAACAACTGTTACCTGCTAGGGCGATGCAAGCACAAAGGAAGGAAGGGGAGGAGCCTCCAACAAACCCCGGCCTGGGCCTGGTGGCCAGCCATTGATTTCCCAGGTCGGGCCTGGCTAGTTTTGTGGGCTTCAAGACTTCAAGATGTCGATGCTCGTTGGCGATATTTTGAGATTGGATGGGGGAATCGATTAGACCTTCAACCTGCTGTGTCTAAACTACGATGCAATAAGAGATGGTCGTTGTGGTCAGGCTTCCCTTTTTAGTTTTAGGCTATGGTTATAGTACAAGGCTGATGCATTCTTGTAGTATAAGGACGACTCTAACAAGAAGCTACAACAGGTAATCACAAAGAAAGGAAACTACAACCTCAAGGCAACTAATCATGTGAGAGACATCACGATACTGCCAGCGCATTCCTCGCCTCTCTAAATGATTGGGGATCCCACCTCCAACCTGGGGACTCATGACCCTTTCTCCTAACAATAAAAAAAAGCCACCAATACTAAAAGGAAGGAACTTGGAATTACCATATGCTAGGATCTGCCAGAGAACCTCGACAAGGGTAATGAACTTGAACCTTGTGACGATGGAAGAACGACTTTATTTTTGCCGATGATTGAAGCAGCTATCATAAGCTCAGAGTTCCATTGAAAGTGGTCCTACTTTCTAGGAAAGCCGGCTTGTTGTTCATTCTAATCTGGCAGATTACCCTTGTTTCATGCTCGGTCTTTCATACTGTTCAGTTTTCAAGGAAACGAAGCACAAAGCCAGCCATCCATCCAGTATTTATTGTGTTGTACATTGAATAGCATTGATTTATTTCTAGATGCAATCCGCATAATCTCCAAACCGAGTTCATAAAACATTAGTATGGAGAGACACTGACCTTCATAAAAATGGGCGGTCTTTGTGTATCATCACAAGATAGCGTGAAGATTATCGGCTTGTTTACTTGAGTCTAAAAAGAGCTCTAGTACTTTCAGATAACCAAGCTCTATTTTCAATTATGAAGGATCATGTACTTTACCATAAGTATATGTAACGTGTCTCTAGTGCATAAAGATACTTACGCATTAGCTAACTAAAGTGCCAGCATCCAGGGCTAATCCAGGTAGATTACGTATCAAGCTTCTAACATCTACTTTCTGACTATCAGCATCAATAAATACATTCTGGACATGCGACCAGATTCTTTAGGAATTTTACTGAGTAATTGCGGCTGAACAGCAATAAATAATACCCGAGTTGATATCACATTACTCACTCCGGAAGTCTCTTTAGTTCATCCATCAAATCTCGGCTCCCGGCAAGCACTAAAAGTTGAATATGTAACTACATGCGCGTGTTCTGTAGACACGGTATAGCCCACCTCATCATCAAAGTCCATATATCGCTCATCAAAAGCTACTCCTGCAAGTGCTCAAATACATGTTTGGGAACACAAACTCCACTCACGATAGACGAGTAGATATCCACTTTGTCTTGCAGCCGTCAACCTCTGCTAAAAATCCTACCCACAGGAAGAAGCATTAAGGCCATCCCTTCACAATCGCGCAGACATTGCCCTTCGTAATGATGTCTATGTAAATAGACGCCAAAATGGCTATGATGCCCACCAAATATAAGCACATACCAAATCTCTCCTCTAAAAAGCAAAGACCAAACAAGAAATGAGATGGTAGTATCCATACCCTAGTTTGTTATATCAGCCAACAGGCCATCTCCTGGCCCCATGAAATGTCTCTATGCCTTCACTCTCATCACGTACGCTCGAGCACCAGCCAGGTCACGCCTCAAATCACCACTCTGATACTCACTACGAATACCTCAAACTTTGCTATATCATGCAAACTCTATATCTCCATATCTACCTCCAGAACTTGAATTATCGTGACAGCTCTCCATATCATCCAACAGTCATAGACTTTGGTATAAGCTCTCCCGTTCCATCATAAACAATGCCAGGATTTCCCAAGAACATAACTGTGCGATATCGACCGGTTTTGGTTGGGTTGGGTGAGCGGCAGTGCCGCAAATTACAGCACACGTCAAAGAGGCAGGCAAGCAGACTTCAGATGATGGCAGGCTGGTGATGTCAGCCTCTTTGTAAGGGATATGCAGGGTGGATGGTATGTGGGTACTGTGGGTTGTGGTAAGTTGAGTCTAATTCCCAGGATTTCTCCAGCCCACTAGAATCCCTCATTACAAGTCGATTTACTTTTAAATAACGCTATGATACTGAGAATTTGTGCCAAATTAGTTATTGAACCATCAACAAATAGCAATCATACACCGCAATAATTATTATACCGTAGTGTATGAAGACATAACTGTGCTAAGTGTCTCTACAAATGTATGATATGAATTATCCAATATGACACTCTCCTATAGACAAGTGCCTGAGACAATCCCAAACAATAGTACTTGTCGATCTCCCATTTAAATATGCCCATATGCTTACAAAACTCAATCCCTCATTTACCAAGCTCCGACTCTTTGGGAAAAATGGAACTGGGATGTAAATCAAACCAAACTAGGATCCAGGTACAGGACTTCTAGAGTTCTCGAGTCAAGATCATGTAACGTCTCCATCCTCTCCCTTGGCAGCTAAGTCTCCGATACAGCTGAGGCATATTCATTATCCAGAATATGAAAACTCATAAAAGGGAGCTTTGGAGTCATGTTCTCCACATACCACGATTCCTGTTTCTATGAATATTTATGGCTGTAGCATGGTGGTATTGGAACTTGATAGGGACTGCTTCCCACAAACCGAGACCTGTCGCCCAGAATATCCCTTGCATTGACCATTAACACCGATTTAATATCTGAAGAAGCAATCGTTCTATGTTTCCTATAGTCCATATGTCCCATATGTTCACAAAAATTCACACTGTATGTTTACAAGGAGTGGTACTCCAACTCTCAATATCACAGGTCTTCAAATATTCTCCAGTTAGCCACAACCAGCCCCGTGCTGCATGCCACGCCCGGAAATAAGCATCCGTGTTTCTAGTACATACCTCCTTCCGTCGCTTACTTCTCAGCAACTTCCAATATCCACATGTCTTATAGTGGCGTTACGATATGTGGGTTTGTGTCTTAGACTCTCAGCCTATTATGACCAACGATAGGTTGTTGTGAGATAGTTCTAGTGACGGTGGCGGGATAAGGCTAGGCGGACCAAGTTAAGTGGATGAGATTTAATGATGGGAGACGGAATTTTATGGTAGTTTAGGTGGTAGCCCGTTGTGCCAATCACGGCTAATTCTAATTCTCATCATATGTAAAATGGACATTACTGGGTCTCATCCTGTCGATCTGCCGTGTTATCGATGTTAGTCGAAATATGAATTTAGAAATATTTCAAAATAAACCAAGGTTATACTTGAATAGTCACTATATTACCTACCATTTGTTTGTTGGTGGTTATCACTAGGGTTGATGATACCCATGCTGCCTTATTATCAAACCCTATACATATATAATCCACTTTTTTTTTTCGAGGATCGTGACGGGAAAAGGGGTTATCACGACTGATGTGTACTCGCTTCGTTCATGTAACCTGGAATTATTCCACCTGCCCAATAATCAAGGGTGATATTGCCTAGCATATTTATTGACCTTGAAACCATAGATCTCTGACTCTCTAAAAAATCTCGAAAGGAAAAAAAAAATCAATAGCCCTTGAAGCCTCCTAACCCACCATCTCACGATGTATGTTCCATACACCATGCTTGATCTATTTTGTCTTGATTTTTACCCATGGACAAATAGCCCAGCTCCTCTCCTCGTGATCTCCAAAATAACCCATCCTACCAAGTCCCCTTATGGTTCGCCCCGGATATCCCCAGGCGTCTCGGTTGGTCCTTTGGGTGTGATAAACTAGGGCAAGTGACTTTAAAATACCTGTTGGTAAATTAACGAGACGGGGGTTGGTTTGTAGACGAAATGGGCGATGATGGCGGGCGATGTGGTGGTGGCGGGAGGGGTGGAAACGTAGCAATTGGCAGATTGGGTTCATAGCGGGTAGAGTAGACCATTGAGAAGTGCCAATAGAAGGTGGTATTGATAAATATGAGGGTTCTTGGGAATAGTGGGATTATGAAGTTGATATGCTGATGGACGAGATGGGCTATTTACAATGATGTCTTTGAGGTTTCAACATGCTGTATACATACCTAATTGTCGAGTTCGGTATATTCTGGACTGTAGATTTTATATGAATAACATACTGAAAGTCGTTGGGAACTCAAAATTTGACATCTTATCAACCCCATCCCTCAATGGCGACACCAACCACCACCTCCCTGCCTCCTCCCCGTGCCTACCTGCACGACATCACCCCCGAGGCACCTTTACGGCGCACTATGCACTTTTGCATCACCAAATTGGACTGCTCATAACCGTCTTGTCGTATTGGCTACTGGAAAACTCTGACGATCTAGATGTTTAATGTGGTATGTAGACGCTTTGTTGCTGTCGATTGTTGGGTAGGTTTATGCAAGTGAGAGCCGAGATTCCTGAACGCGGGAGGGTAGTAGAATGGATCTTGGCGATGGCCGAGGTTGCGGTGCGAGATGTTACGTAGGTTGGCGCGTTGGAGACCATCACAAGTCAAATTTACTTGTCAAGTTAGATATAAGCTAATGACCTTTTTATTTTTCAAGTTTTTGCGATATTTTTCATCTTGAGATCTCAATCATATTCATTCGGCACAGCCAGTTGTTCATATGGTTAATTGTAAGCACCAGATTTCTCATACGGCGTATAATTCATTGGTTTGTGCGTCTATTACCTAGAACGCATGGACCCAATAGCCGCGCCTGACACTTGGTATGGGCTTTTCCGGCAAGCTTTGACATATTGTTATGCGATGGCTAAGTATGGGATAAGAATTCACGGGGTTGATCGGGCAAAAACCTTATGGCTGAGTGTGGGATACCTGACAATAATAGAAAGTAGAGCAAGGCAGTGGCACATTTATGACGTAACTGAACGTGTATTTTAGTCTAGATGGTCTAAGGTCACTCGTGGCTTAACTTTGAGTAATAGAGGGTTGATGCTATAAACTATATTGTGTTTTTATCTTGTGTGTCTTCTTGTTGCTAAAAACAAAAATCACTAGCTAAGTAGGCTATCTTTGTGCCAACTCTGATTTTTGACGGCATTTCCATTTTGGGAAACTCCTATACCCTTGTTAAACCAAATTCTTAACTCTAATTGGCTCATAAACCTTACGACGGCCAACTCCCAGATGGCAACATGGCTATGTTAGCGACAAGGCAGATAAGATCACAATCACATTAATTACAGTCTTTTGATATGAACCTATTAATTAATATGCGACTTTTATATTATATTTGTCTTGTAGGTTATACCGATTCAGTTACAGTTTGGCACAGTAGTCACAGCTAGATCTCGTCAACTGCCCGGCATACATAAGCTACAAATGATGTTCAAGCCATCCAAGAAACTTTAAGGGTTTTCCCATTTAATTAAGTACACTATAGAATGAAGCATGTTCTATGAGCTAGAGCATTTCTTAATAAAAGTCACATGACCCTATTAACGTATATCAAGATCCACCATTCAATTTAGGGTTATATGTAATTGGTACAACATATGTGATAACAAGTTCCACCCTGTGACACAGATGTTACGTGGCTTACCAATAATCTAAAATTATATTCATAACCGAGCATCGGTTAACAGTCTTATGTCATATATATATAATGCTCCTACCTGCATATCCAACCATCGGATGAACCATTATCGATAACCACCACCCTAGGATAATCCTTTGATCAAACTAGCAAACACTATTGCTGACTATTCCTTGAACTACATACTTCTGAATGTAGATACTATGATCATCTATCCATGGCCCAGGACGGCGGATCCAGTAGCCATTCTTACATGTCCACCCCACCCCACACAAAACCGTCCCTGCATATCCGTTCCGTTCCCGCCTATACGCATGACGTTGCAGCCTTCCATCTCTCCACAAGCACACTACCCCTTACCCCCCCTTCTCCTTAGTGATCATCTCTGCCAACTCACAAAATATGATTCTAATAATCCCCAAACTTGTTATGATGGCGTCTTTCCGCACCATAATCAACCCCCGCTGGTAAAACTCATGACGCCAACAATGAGCCCGGTGACCCTTTGATTTGGATGGGATTTTGTATGACAACTCTAGAATGTTTACCTCGGCAGCATACCATAGATGAAGAGATATGGTACGTACTATATGACGAGGGGTCACCGAAGGGTCTCGCTTACGGACAACAGCAACGTCTATGGTGCTTATATTAGGGGGATGATATATTGGGGCACATGTGACCATTGGGGAATTTATCGGGGTCTGGTGGGCCACCAGTGTTATTGGGATGTAGGAGTGGAACACGGATGCGGTGAATTTATTTACCGAGGAGGATGTCACTAAATGGATTTTGGTTGGCTGACGGAGTTGGTTGGGAGAGTTGGTTGGCATTAGGCTGGCCGGAACGGGAACAGGCGACCGGATTTAGAGACCGGAGGTCTTGGTAAGGGTTAAAGAGGGATAAGTGAGCCATAGGTGGCGTGTTTATAGCCTAAGGAAAGGAAGACCCAGGCCAAAAGAGTGGCCATTTAACACTATGATATGTCATAGGAAAGTGCCAGCTTGGTGATGTGATGGATTCGCCTTAGAATGCATCATGCGAGAGGTCGCATGGTTAGTGTTTTTAGGTCACACGTTGTTATTGAGTTGTTTTCTTGATCAGCACTGCATGATGATACTAATGTCAAGCCATTTCAATCTGAATATTACTACATTCGACTCCAGAAGTCATAATATTATGCCTCATAGATGTATGCAACTGCCATCTTGGCCATAACCCTTAAACCCCAGTCTCAACCCTCCATATCGTGACTCTCTCCCCGCCGTCCGTTAATTCGTCCCATCTCTCGAACCATTGCCACATATAGAAACATTCAGGGCCCAAACAATCCTCGCCCCCTCCTCCAATCAAGGGCCTTTGTAGCCCTCCCCACACTTCTCAACCTAATCATCGTGACCTCACTACCCACCGCTCTTCCCCTACATTGAAGTCCTTCCCGACCTCACCGCTCCTGCTGCCGATGCTGACCTGGCACTCATATCATCCGCCTTGTTATCAATATAATCTCCAAAGCACAGATTCTCCAAAGTGCCTATTCTCATATACGTATATTCGGCCCCTACGTCTTAAAAGACACCACACATCACTCGGCCGCCCCACATGCTCATCCTCCCTGGGTGAACAACTGCTCTTCCCAGGCGTCCTCTATCTCGCCCTTATTTTTAGCCCACCAAACTTGTCAGGTCCACGCATTCATCCCTTCTCTAAATATAAGAAGAAGAAAAAAAAGTCGCCCGCAGCCTCAAAATATCCATACAACATCTCCGAATCCTACTGCAAGTAACCTGCATCGTGAGTCCGTTCTGGCCAATAGGATCAACCTCGTCTCCATAATTGTGCATATGGCCACTCTGATTATTGTGCCTAAGCGGCACCCATCTTCCTCAGCTCCTATGGAATAAGAGTCCTCCCACTCCTCAATGTCAAATTTAACAAAAAGGCAAGTTGAAATATCATCTCAATATCGAACAAGTCAAGGTCTTATTCCCCTATTGGATGTCCATTGGCTTCCACGGGCTTCCATTGACAAGCAACAATTGTTGGCCATGCATATACCCCAATTAACCCTTTGAGGCACTGGCAGTCAGGATCTAGAGAGATCCATCGATGGATTAGTGTTGTGGAAGGTACCTTGGCTGATGGAACTAGATGTTATGAGTATGGGCGGGGGATCGAGGGGTCACCAGGAGAAACCAAAGAAAGAGGGTGTGCTGTGGGTTAGGTGAGGATGATTTAGAGGTCAATAAAATGGGTCGTGGGTTAGTATGGGGTAATGAATAAGGTCCCGAGGGTTTGTTTGACGCGTGTGAGGTTTGTATATATTAAGAGGTGAGGGCTGCTCTGATTATCAACAATAGTTCTATGATATCAGCGTTGCACAAAAATATTCGCGATCGTCATATCGATCGCCATCAAGGGATAGGGTTCAGATAAACCATAAACCATGATCAGTTGGCAACTCATGACTCCACAGAAATCCAACAATCCTCAATAGAAAAAACCAAGATCACCACCTGACTTGTGAAGGAAGTCTAAAGACAATAGGAAACCCACAATCCTTGTAGTAATCCCATCCTATTGATCCCCTTTACTGCCACTTGCCATCGTCTACGTCGCAACCCACCACCTTGTCTCCTGGCGCTTCAAAGAGCCAATGGACTGCATGCAGCGGTATACGCAGATGGTGACGAGCCATTTGGGTGGCAATGTGACTGCGTTCTACTGGATGGGGGACACTCCGATGTTGTAAAAGGGTCTGGAGGTTGGTGTCATTGGGGCTGTGAGGGTTAGGCAGCATAGAAAGAGCCTGATAGTTAATTGGTATCTTCTGAAGTATAGAATAGGAACCACAGTATTCACCCTTTGTTATTAAGCACAGGATGTGCTGTCAAAGTGAGCAGAGGGCCTTGGGTGGCGAGGGTTTAGTGGTGATGGAGATGGTGATGGCAATAGCAATGGTGTTGCATTGATGCTTGTGCCTCTTTGACCCTTGTTTTCACGGGCCGAGGGCGCTAGGCAATATTTGGTCCAAAGAAGCTAACTATGGTCACTCGATGAGGGTCCCAAGGGCAACAATAAGCAAGAAAGACGATGAAGCTTTGTTCCTTGGGATCCATGATTTCCCTCAAGTCAGCTGATGGTTGCAATTTAACTACAAAAAAAAACGGCTACGTCATTTCTACAAACCTGCCTAAGACGCCAATCATGATCACCATCTTAGCCAAGGAGCCAGTCCAAGCGAGCCATCCGCGAAGTCTACTACAGCCTAGAAATCCACCCATAATATCAATAATGCCTCCCCATTGTGTTCTTCCTCTCTGGCCACCAATAGCCCCATTCCCTTTCCTACGAAACCGTGCAGCTGGTCTAGCCCAAGCCCTTTGTCTCAAATCCCCCGCCTCCCGTGACGCCTGACAGCGGAAGCCACGGGCCATGGATCCGCAGCATGACCAGACGACTTTGGCCGCTGAAACTCGCAACGTTGCTGGGCTGGGGTTATTAGCCCGGGCAGCGGAGGAGGAGGCATGAGAGGTTCCGAGGCATTTTCTTTTTGCTTGTTGATCTTTCCGGGGAGGGGGAGGTTTTGCGGGGGGCTTTTACGCTAGGCTAGGGATCAGAGGAGAGATAGATGACTGGCTGGTGTTTGAGGAGGAATATGCCGCAAGCGAAGGGCGAAACATGGATGGCTGGGAAGTTAGAAACGGGCGTTAGTGGGCTAGGGCTTATATGATGATAGTTTGAGAGAGGGCAGATAAAAACAACATAATTAGGATAAAAGTGAGCGATTTTGGTGTTGAAACTGATATCTGATTGGCTAGGTATTCATTGAATTATATTAAAGACCCCCAATTGAAGTAATATTACAATAACATAAACAACATTGATCTATATCAATTAGTCTAACCCTCCATTGTTAGATCAAGCCTCTAAATCCTTGCAAACCCAACCCTTGATGACATCATCGCCACATGACGGCTCAATCAAGTCGAGATCAGACAAGATCCAAAAGTGTCAATACTAACTAATCTTTAGCTCAACTCTAGACGAAAGGCAAATCCGTAAGCAACGCCACAAAAAAAACAAAACTTCTAACCTAATAGTACTAAGCAAATTATTGCATCAACTATCATGCTAACATTATGCATATCGAACAATAAGCCCATCCATGATTGGAAGCCCTATAACTAAATTGCCCCGGTGGCTTCAGCACCTGACTGGTAATGTGTCCACTGTAGAAGACCCTGAGTCCGCCCTGTGACAGCACACGCTAGCACCATCTGACAGCTCCTAGTGCCAACTGGTAAGATCGCGCCTATTGTCCTTCCCCAATTGCCACTAATTGTTCGGGAAAAGCCAGCTAAGCTATGCATGCCTCAGACGACACAATATGGTCACGATTTCGGCCCCAGGTCAGCGGACAGGCCACTTGCGTGAGTGAGCGGATAGCCGGCTGAGTTCACAGTGGCATCAGTGCGGTTGCGACATGGACGACGGGCGTATAGATGGCCAGATAGGGACTGCACATCACAGGTCATCATGGTATGTGTGCTGTATGCAGCTGGCGAGGACCGAGGGGCATTCCTGACTGCAATGTGACGTTGGATGCAGATTATGAGACGAAGTCAAGGGGCCAAAGAGAAAGCGACTTATATATATGGATCGTAGGGTTTTGGGTAGGGTCGTCGGCTAGAGGGAGTTGGTGACGGCTTCAATTCCGAAGAGAC
Organism: Catunica adiposa; assembly: GCA_001640685.1. Classification (NCBI taxonomy): domain Eukaryota; kingdom Fungi; phylum Ascomycota; class Sordariomycetes; order Microascales; family Ceratocystidaceae; genus Catunica; species Catunica adiposa. Next base: position 22,970 of record LXGU01000254.1, read on the forward strand.
GGTGACTTTGGGGTACGGAGGGCGTATGGGTGTTTGGGTTGGGTTGTCGGTGACCGGAGCGACGCGGATCTTTGTGTCTGTTGTGATGCATGAGATTACCGACTAAGGAATATTGTGTTCTATGACTTTGTGTTTCGTGGCCCAATTCTCCTAATATCTGGATGGCGATGGCAGGAACCAGTCACCGCTAGTCAGAAGAAGAAATTGGTTACTCATCTTTACTATACGTTATTTTTCTCTTCCAGAACCTACGAAATAGCACCGTCAGCAACACATAATCCAAATCTTAACCTTCAGTCTTTCAGTATCCCTCTTATCAGCCACATGAGCCTTTCCGTCTTCTCAATCGCCATTGTCTACCTCTTGTCACACCAAACCACGGGGCTCTGTCTACTATCTTGGATCCCCCATTTGTGTACCTGCCGCTAAATGGGCGTCCTCCACCGCACAACAGGCCACCAGCAACTGAGCACGCTGATTGGCCAATGTCCTACTAAGTGGTTCCATTCTCTTCTGTTGGGGTCTCCAAGGTACTAGGGGCTCCTAAAAGACGTACTGAAATCAACGAAAAAAAGGCATAATTCATAATTGGCCCATGGAAGCATGACGAGGGTTCCGCGAGGGGCTTATGGTGGCTGATTTGACGTGGGCTGCTTACATCAGCGGAGTGATTTTGTTAGCGGGGGGAATCGAGCGAGTTGGGTTGGCGGAGGGGAGCGAGATAGAGAGATTATGGCTTTTGATGGGGAGATATGATTCTAGAGGAATAACGGAAGTCTATTTGGTGATGGTATTTAATCTGTTTACTGTATTTGGATGCCAAGTTCGGGGATTTGCGTGGCCACGTTGACCTGAATTGGGTTCCAAACATAAGGTATTGGGTTTCTCGTGATCTTGTGGCCTCCTTGTCCCTCTCATACATGGTATATACATGGTATAGAAGCAGGATATGGAATTGTGATTGGTTGTAGAGACATTAATTCTCGGTATGTTGACGGACAACCCCTCTTCTGGGTTCTTTGATGCTACAAGTTTGCTTCACTTGATCTGTGATGGTGTAATTGTGGACGGCAAACTATTACTTCGACCTTAGTAGCCGGATACCTATATAAAAATACTCTCTTAAGTACCCATTCACACAGTTCATGAATTGTCTTAAAATAACCATTTCAATCTTCACCGTCTTTGAATTTAATCATATCCTTAGTTTTGTTGACCGCTACAAAACTCTGCATTTTAATATTTATTGCAATATATTATTTGACCTTCGCCTCTTCCTCCCCGCCTCTCCTGGGGTGAAGCACTTTCCCCTCACCCTCCTTCTGGCCCTCCTGAAGTTATCGCTAGGCACAATAATAGTCATCATAAATCCTGGTTTAGCAAGTCTTGCAAACAAGAAGCACAGGCTTAAGCCAGAAGAGTGACCAGCAGCCTCATATTATTGGGCTACTTACTTGGCCTAGACGTGTCTACGACTTTCCAGTTCGCTGACAATTTGCTGATATTGGCATTAGTTATTTTCGAGGTTATTCTTTTTCTTTTTCTTTTTTTTTTTTTTAAAAAAAAATTGCAAAACTGGTTTTCTCAAGATTGAAGTCACGGGAATATAAAATTTCGGATTACCTATATAGAGATACATGTCGTTTTATAGGCTTGAAAATCCTTTTTATACCTTTTTATTCTTTTTTCCCCGGTATTTTTGATATATATCTAGGAGTCCTCTCTCCAGTCTCGCGTCCTCTTATTGACATCCGATAGTTTTTGTGCATCTTTTGAGAAACACCTCTTGGAACAATTGATTCCTTACATTTAGCGACCTCTCGCCTGTTTTTTTTTCTGTTATCTATTTTTTCCCGATATATTCTTATTATTTCATTCTCGGTTCAGCGTCTTTATTGCTAGCATTTTCTTCAGCCATTTCTTTTTTTTTGTCGTTGGTTTTTATCTTCCATTTGTACTTTCGCGAATATTCGCCTGAATTTATTTCTTCTCATTATCATCATCACCGTTCTCGGATCATTGGATTTCTAAGACCGCAACTAAATCGTCCCTTGTTTACTCTTGACCGCCCCTCGTTGTTTTTCTCTGGTTGCTCTGTCGTCTTATTGTCTCGACCTCCTTTGATCACCAGAAACAATAGCCACTGTCACGGCCACTATCGCTGCTAGTTTATAACCCCTTGCTTCAGCACTTTCGCCCCGGAATTTTGGCAGTAAGACCTTGATCTTTCGATTTTACTTCTTGCATTACTGATTGATTGGGAGTCGCTTCACACATTTGATCGATTTCTCGAGGTTGATTTATTATTTACAACCTCAAGAGATATCCATCTCTAGCCCGGAACAGCGAGTTATCGTCGTTCCTTGATTTTCGTATTGGCTTGGCACATATAGTCTTGGGCATCTCGACCTTTTCAATAGTCACTACTAACTCAACCTGCCCACCGCCAACTCTCGATACGTTTAATCTCTGCAAAAAAAAAAAAAAAAAGAACAAGAACAAAAATCATACAACGCCTTCACAATGGCGGTATTACCAGACCACTATACTGTTCTTGGTGTCGCCCCCGATGCCCTTCTCCCCGCCATCCGCACCGCCTACAAGAAAAAGGTCCTACTCTGCCACCCCGACAAGGAACCCAACCCCGCCCTCAAAGCCCAACGACAACAAGAATTCCAACAACTTCAAGAATCTTACGAAGTTCTCTCCGATCCCACCAAACGCTCCCGCTACAATGTCAGACTGCACCGCCAACAAAGCGATCTCCGCGCTAAGATGGACGCCATGAACCTCGGCGGCGCCCCCAAGCCCACCGCCCGCATGTCTCCCAATATCTACACCTTCGCTGGCACTCGTGCTGCCCCACCACCCATGAACCCATACAACGTCCGAGAGGCTGCTCCGCCTCGGAAAAAGAACCACTCACCGTTGCGCGGTGAGAGTATGGGAGCTAGCCCCGATATTGGTCCGCGGTCATATCCGGAGCGCTCAGCACCAACCAGCGTGCCGTTTACCAGACAATCTGCGAATTTTGAGCGGAGTCCAGGGAAGTCTCAAAGGTATCGGGACGAGCCTGAAGAGCCCAAGAGACGCCGTGACAAGGAAGAAAGACGAGCCCGCAAGGAGGATATCCCTATGGCCAAGCAGTCGACGTCGAGGAGCTCGCGGTATCCAGAGGAGGCCAAGAGATCTAAGGAGGACGTCCGCAGCCGCGACCGTGACCGGGAACGCGAACGGGAAAAGAAGGACCGGAAGAATCAGGAACGCGAACGGGAACGGGAGCGCAAGTATGCCGATTCAGCCAGGACCAAGGAACGGAGAAAACGCCACACAGATGACTATAGTGATGCCTCCGACGCTGAGCCTGATGTGAAATGGCGAGCCTCCAAGGAAACAAGAGATCGTAATCATTCAAACGAGCGGGATCGTACTGTGGAAGCCATGCTTTCGCCATCTAAGAAGACGACTGTCGATGTCAACACCGCCATGGAATACATGAATCATAGGAAGAAGATCCAAGCAACAACAATGTCAGGCAAGGCCCGCCGCAATTCCGCCGACGATCCCATGCCAACCAGCAGTCGGCGCAAAGAAGCCTCCTCATACGATGACCTGGGACCCAAACCTTCCCTGAATAGAGGGCAGACGTTTGCGGGGACCCCAGGGAATTTTGGGAGTTCACATGCAAAGATGAGCAGGGCGTCAACCATGGATGGCTATGGGCATTCTAAGAAGCACGGGCATAGTTCACCACGGGTCGCCGATATGTCGACCGGTAGTTATAGACATATGTCTGCGCGGGATATCCCTCCAGGAACGACATATGCAGCGGGGGGCAGTTACCCTATGTATGATTACGGGACGTCGTATGAGCCCTATATGCCATCGTATACTGCGTATGCGGAGCCGCCGTTTGTATCAAGGTCTAGCGAGTATAGACATCAGGATATCAATTATGCACCCTATGCGTCAGCCACAGATGATCGGTCTCACTAGAGGGTGGGCTGCCAAGCTCTGGAGGTGACGCGAGGTGTGGATACTGGAGACGATAGTGGAAATGGGGAAGCAGGTGGTGAAATTATTGGCGGGATGACGGTGATGGCTATAGTGCCGACGGTACTGCCGACAGTTCATGTTGGCTTTGTTAACCTGTGCATCAAGTTGACGCAGTAACGAGATATTTCACTTTATATGACGGCGTTTATCTGGGTTGATTTTTTTTAATTTTTTCTATCTATGTTTGTTTTGCTTGTTTATTATTATCTTGTTCTTGGCTTACGACGTTATCGGATAACATATCAAGATCAACTCTACATCACAATTAAACCATTTCTTTTGTCGGCTTCATTTTCTTTTTTCTTTTTTGGTTCACTGGGTGGCTCTATCTCTATTGGCTTTTTTTTTATTAGTTTGTTTGCTTTTATGGAAATCGGATCTTTTGTCACTTGATCTCGGGTATCTCTGTTGTTTATGGATGCGTATTTCCTTTTTTTTCGTTAGTTATTATATCGTTGATATGAACAATACACATACATGTTTACCAATATATTAGCTTCCCAGTATCTGTAGATTAATCATGAACTTTAGGTTTGAGATATCACAGTGCCTATTGGACTAGTCCTGAAGTGGTTATACTTAAATACTGACAATCAAATTCTATCAACAAATGAAATCTCTCTATGTACAAAGCCCCAATCAGACAAAACCAAGTCACCAAAACGTCTAACAGGTCGCAGGAATGAAATAACCATGAACCTATAACCATACAAAGGCACCGAGCCACCAAAACTCCATACTGCCTACAATACCAATAACCATATTGGCTACATAAGCACATAAAGTGCACACATCAAACTCAACCCCATAATCATCGAACACCAAAACATCACATTGTTCATCGTCTTGCGCCCCCTAACCCACTTCGTCCGCTGGATCGCCACCAGTGGCAATTGCAGCATCTGACAAACAAACCCATATCCTCGGACCTTCTTGCTAATACAGGCCATGACAACCTCGTGCATGATAGCTGAGACCAGGAAAGTGAGAATAGTGGCGCCCACGCGACCAGCATGGGGCCGAGAGGCTCCGTAGACATGGCGGCGCAGGAAGCTATGGACAGGAATATTCCACTCACGGGAAAACTCCATCCAGTCGGTAGAGTTCCACCAGTCGGAGTAGAAGCGGCGGTCGGCAAAACACGTGATTTCGCCAAAGAAACCGAGAACATATTCGAAGATGACGAAAAAGACGAGAAGGAAGGTAAGCATAAAGGGAAACAGTAACCAGCTGATGGTCTCTGCGAGGATAAGAAGCGTTTCGGGAGTCGAAGTAACAGCATCGAGACGGGCGCGAGAGTCATCCAAGACGGGCAGGATGTATTCTTCAGAAACAACAGTAAGGAGGAAGATACAGCCAAATGTGGCCGCAACATAAGAAATGATCTTGTGGATTCTAACTCTGGCGACACGGGGGTATTCCAATTCGTAGCAAAGGGTCGGGCAAAGAAGATAATCCCACCAGTTGGCCCAAGTAAGATTTGACGGGTAGGTAACATTTCCCATGGGCGAAACAAGCTCCAGAGCAAGGTCCTCGCGCAACTCCTTCAGTTCGTCTTCGGAATCAGTGGTATCGCCATTATCAGCATCACGAGTTGGCGGCCGCACCGCTATAGCAGAAGCCGTGGTGCCCTTTTCATAATGGACAGCAGGGGCTCTCGAGGCAGTCGCGGGGTTATCCAGGGCATGGAGTCGATTCTCAGTCTCGCTGAGGTGTCCATTGTAGAAGGCGTACGAGTGCATCTTCATAAGCAAGACGATGGCATGAAGCAGAAGGAACACTTGCGCAGTCCATGTCCAGTTAAAAAGGAAAGGAACGGCGATCCAGAGGGCCATCCATAAGACCTGGTAGATACTCTGGATGGCCATGCCGCCTTTGTTCCAGGTGAGAGGGCCCTTGGCTCCGGAGGCGCGGAACAGCTTGTGGAAGGGGAACGAGATAGATGTAGACCCAACCATCAAGATATCAGCAACTGCGAGATGCCATGTCTTTACTGTGAATAGCGTCCATACTCTGACGCGGAATGGATGACCGGTATCCCGAATGTTTCGTAGGATAGTCGTGATAGCCATAATGGCAAGCCCGATCCAAAACAGTGCGAAGAACCCATGGAAATCCCGATAATCTGATGCTGGATCGAAGTGAGACACCCTTGACGCGTACTCGATTGTCGGGAAGATTCGGCGGCGCTGCTGTGCGCGAACCTGCTTGCGCACCGATGAAAGAAATTTGGCAGACGGCGGCGCATTATCGGGAACGGGAGTCGAACGTCCACTATCGCAAAGACAGAGCCTATTAGCATATTGCGCGGAAATATCGATATATTCTGCCATAAATAGCTACTTACCTAGTCAAGTCGCTCCCGCTTTCGGCGGACACAGCACTCAATGCGCGAGTAGCCGCCAGGCGTGTCTCCGTGCCTTTCCCAAGGCGGGCGCGCAGGATGTTGCCATTTGCTTGCTCCTGGGCCAAGATTTGGGGTTCTGCAGCCGTCGACGTCATCGTGCCGGGCCGATATATTTTGAGGATATTTGTGGAATGTGTAGCTGCGGGGGTCTTGAAATATATGAGGAGTCGCAGATGGGAATTACCCAAGGCGTAAAAGAACCGACTGGCCGAGAATGTAGGCGATGATCAGGAGAAAGCTGGAGAGAAAGACAATAAGTTGGCGAAGATCGGTGGTTTTTTGTGGGGTGGTTCAAATAAATGTCGTCACGGTGGCGCAAAGAAGTGGATGGCGACAGTGTCGGTAAATAGGTAGACGAATTCTGGGACTTGTCTTGGCCAATGGAAGAACACAAAATCTAGTTGGCAAGCAAAACCATAATGTTAGAAGGGGAAGCAAAAGTGAACACAAGACGACAACTATGAACAATAATCTGCCTTCCTTCCCTCCTTCCTTCCTTCCTTCCTTGAACTCTCGATCTAGTTGAGACTTCGGCCAAGGCAATTGCCAGTTCTAGAAACTCTGAAACGCGCAATTGCCAGTTTCTGAGGCTCTGATCGCAGGCGGAGACGCGGACTTCGAAGCTATCCCTTCACTAGCAGGGGTGAATTTGATGGAGGGAATATCTGGGCGGGAATTGTGGGGTGGAGCGGCGGAACAAGAAATATTGGAGACAGAACGGAGCGGAAAACGTGATGCTGCTTCCACAACTAGCGGAGTCTTGTGTACAGAATCAAGTGCACGTGAGGTAATTTCTGTGTGGACAGAAGAGTATATCTTGAAGATTTTAGTCCCGCATCATCATGAATGAGAAACTCACAGTATGTTGAAACGAAGGATCAGATCAGATAAATTTGACCTTGATCTATATTGCAGGCGGAATCGATAATAATTATCGAGCAACAACAATGCACGCGGTATTCATGCACTTTAAAAATCCACCTCTCTCATAAGTACTTTAGCATTTGTGTATATTCCACACTAAACTAGAGTAGCAAACAAAAGCTCACCGTACTTCCATAATTGACGTGAGACCTTCGGAAGCCTCTACAATATATACTGCACCGACATACCCGTGCATTCCCCTCTTCCATAGCCATCCACGCTTTTCCTGATCCTAACTCTGCCTACACCAATAATGCTATGCGATTCTTCATTAAATCAATACGAACCTTCCGCGCTTCCCGCTGGTACGAGCCCCCTCGGACCTGCACAAGTTATGGGGGCATGGATATTGATCTGGCATGAGGCAATACTAAATATCCTGGTCGGCAACCGGGGTAGTTAGGAGAAGAGACATTTTTAGAAGCTGCGTGATCTCGCGATAGCCTGTCTAGGTCTTAAGGAGAGAGAGGGGTTTTATTGGCAATGTAGTATAACTAGGTGGCGCGGGAATGAAAATAGGGCGGTCCGGAGAGAGCAAACATTCGGAGGCTAGATTGAATCCGAGGTCGCGCTGTCAATGGTATCAATAGAGTGATGGATTCATTAGGGTTGCGTGTGAATTTTGGCTAAAGAAGACATGATAGACAAATAAAAGAAAATCAAATGATATTGGGAGTTTATATATTAAGATCAATTTTTCATATCTTTTTGTATTTTGCCACAGATTAGGTATATATAACATCTGAAAACCTGTGAAAAGTAATATAATGCCTAAGGAGAACTCCATGTTCTAGAGAGCTTCGAGAATGATATAAGCTCAGAGCTTCTCAATCCTGGCGAATACAAGTTGTTGACAAACTTATATGGACAATTGGTAAAACTATGGAACTTCAAAGTTTTTCAGCCAATTTCAAAGTACATTAGTTCTTATGGGGGGCTCTTGTAGTAAAATATATACATATGGCATTGTCAAAATATAGGATCCGGCCTGAAATCAACCCGAGCTTCCCGGCTTACTCTGGCTTAACGGAACTCCACCGATTTTAGGACCGATTGGCAGATGGTCGGCAGAATGACTAACTAGAACATATATGTGAATATTATGAGACAAAAATATAATAACCGTAATAAAATGGCTCCATTTCTCCTATCAGAGGAGGAGATTGAAGCAAAAAGATGATCTGAGGC
>LXGU01000255.1:0-31533 GCA_001640685.1 Catunica adiposa
GTGGTGGGTGGTGGGTGGTGGGAGAAAGGGTGTGGACGGGACCCTGGGTGTGGACTAGGAATCCTTTAATCCCATATGGAGTAGGCGTGGTGATCTTAGCGACGGCGAGCGAGGACAGGCAGTTATTGATTCAGAGCACATATAGCATAAAGTTACGGCAACTTGGAAGGTCGAAGGAGGCCTTAGACTGACTTTGTCTAGTAGCTCTAGAAGAGGGTATATCCGGACTGATAGTGTGTAATCCAACCAGTATCAACCAGTATCATGGATTGAATGCTCTTCGACATCTCATCATGATAAACCCATCATTTAACAACCAGCCTCCTCTTCGTCATCCCACTGCATAACATCCAAGCCATTGCCCACGCCCTCAAACACTCTCCTATCACTCGCCTCCGTTCAGCCCAATAATCATGGCCAAATATAGTATCTTGTTCATCTACTCGCGAACACGCCGCCATTCCTCTCCCTCCTCCATCATGCTGCGTCTCATGTTGCCCGCCGAGCTCGTCGATCCCCCTCCCCCTCCCCAATAGCCCGTGTCTCTACAAGTGTTGCAAAATTCCGTCCCTTTGACGGTACAAATTAGCCAAAATCAACCTTGGACCTTTACGTGCCCCTTGCTCATCATGAAACGGGAAATCCGGAATGAAGGTTGAATATCAAAGCTTTCTTTTATAGTATATTAACCCCAACCCTATATGTTATGTTTGCGTGTGTAAGTGGGTTTGTTGTTGCAACTTAAACTGGAAAGTACGCTAGTATGGAAACTTCGAAAAACTCGATGTACGACTCGATGCACGACTCGATCTAGGACTCGATCCAATCAATAATCGACAAAATAGATAACCTCAAGCTTCTAGTACCAAAAAAAGTATAAAAAAGTATATTTACATTTTATACTCAGAACTAAAATCTTACTATATCAATAATGAGCATACTATTCCCATATATTTGGCCCGGTGTCTTACACCATACATTGTATTCTAAATATTTAGTCCGCATGGCACAGATCACCATCTGTCCATCACCACCCATAATCAAATCGGGCACTCAATGACCTCGTCGCCTCCGAAGGAGAAATGCATGATACATTTGATGACACCACCCGAGTACCAGATCTGCCATCAGTCAGATCGAACCCCGAAACCAGTAGCCCTTGTCTAGATATCGCCAATTTTTGAAATGTGCCAATCAAGCAGTGTTGATAGATCACGATTACCGGGCACGGGCTTATAGATAGTGGAGATAAATCAAAAGTATCTAGGGGGATATTCATAGTGGGAGGGTGGTCCACAAATAGGTATCGAAATGCGCTCTGTCCGATGGATAGCTTCGTCATCGATGTCGTAGGCGTTTTTTCTAAGAGAGAAATTATCATGACAAAAGAAAGGCCTTGAGACTATCAAGTTTGGGAACGTGGGCGATGAAAACGCAGTTAATGGTTAGCACCCCCGCCATACGCACTCCCGTGACACTATCATCTCGGCCAAACTTTAGTCCTCTTTTTACAGTCTGCCAAGTGAGAGGACTGTTCCGGTGTAACTTGGAGCCACATGCTGAAAATCTAACTTCCATCTTGAGCACAAGACCCCTGACGCAACCCCAGCCATAACCATCTTGTGAAAGGCAACCAGGACCAAAGTAGTATGTAGCCCGGTTTTTCTCTCAAACCCACAGCAAACGGCAGTGTTAGCGGGTAAACATGCACATATCAACAGAAGGGTTAGTAACTGGAAAGCGGTGGCTGGCAGACCCTGATAAAGAGACAAGATATAATTTTTGAGACAATATATTTCTTTACAAAAGATCCGTCTTATTGGGATTGTTGATGGCAAGCATGGTTACAATGGACAAATGATCAAGAGAGAGGAGTATGCGCTCTAACCGTATATGGCCACCGAGCAAGCAAAGGTTACTCATCCCGCCTTTGGGATTGGGGTGCCATGGAGAATATTCCTGATTTCGGATTATTTCATTCTTAGTCTTCGTACTCACGTTGCTTAGTTGTGGGGAAAGATGTTATTCTTTAAAGGCTAGGTCTAATTTCTTTTGGTTCATGCCCTGAGGTTGACCCCCACGTTGCAATGCCGTTGCCCATGGCTCAAAGATGGTTGAGCAGCTTTCAGATGCCGCTGATAATGAATATACACTATTATTACCTGAAAACACAATCTACTGTTTCGATAACCATTCTAATATTATGCCATCTTTGAACTTCCCAACTCGATGTCTTTGTATCAAAAATGTGATCTCGAAATCCTATTTTAGTCACTGGCATAAACTGACACCGGTATTTAAGATCCTCTTATGTGCCATAAACAATAGAACAAAAGAAAACCCTGCCCCTAAAATCGCTTGTCTTCAGATATTCTTTATCTTCTCAAGCCTCAGTACTGAATGATGAAAAATACCTCTACTTTTGGCATCCTGGCAGGCCAGTCTACTCCACAAGTCAACCAGATGTCAAATGCCAAAAATTAATATTGCGTTTTGTATAACGGCGAATTTTAACCAATCAGAGAACGAGATATCAACATGCGTTAGAAGGAACAAAGCCAAGGAATCATCGTTGAGTATTGCGGTGATTTTAAGCTCTTGGCTTTATACTTTGAGGATTTATCCAGGAACTTACTCTGGAGGGACCCATTATCGAGAAAAGGCCAAGTCAAAATAATGCTTAAAACCGTCTTGGCTTCCTGTTTAAAGAGATAATTCCTGTTTGGCAGATGCTTAACTAATAATAATAATTGCCAGCTAGATAATAAGCACACAATAGCCACCCCCCCCCCCAGTTTCTAATTCTTATCCACTAGTTTGACTTATCCCTCCCTCCCCTAGTAACATGCTTGTCTTGAAAACTTAGTTTTAGCTACTTGGTCTATCCACATTCACGATAACCCCATTGTCGCATGCATAAAGTAACTGGTCGCGTGCACACTTTCCGTAACTGGCCGGGAATGGTTATCTTGTCGGCCGACTTCACAAGAAGGTGCATCGGAGGTTAACCTAAGTACAGGAACAGACGCATAATGCGACGTCCTAGGATATCAATAGGTATGATATCAACGGGGTGAAATTGCATAGCTATGTACGCAAGTTACGCAGTGACCCTTTCGATGGAACTACGCTATTGAAATCATACGCTATTGATGCAAGGGGACAATACTCGCTATTCAAGTGCACACGGCGACGACAAGACATTAGCGATCCGAACTTGATGGCACCGGCCATGCCATGACCTGAATGCACAGTGTCCTCTTCGTTCAAAGCGTCACTTTGATTCCCTTCCATTTGCATTCCATTGAGTCCTCCTCTTCTTCCCTATCCACAAATAATCAGTCACTTTACATCATACCCATCCCCTGATATATCAGCACACACCATTCACGCCAACAAAAGGAAGGTGGTCACGAGTTACCCTAACCCACCTACGGCTTTGCTTTACGGATTTATAGAAACGCCTTGTTTGATATAACTAAGGGGGTGGGGCCAGATTCTGGTATTATTGTTATTGTTCGTGTGACAATAACCGCACGATAAAATTAATGACGGTGGGCCAAGAATATAGCGAGAGTGAGCCATAATGTGGCCATGGCAGCGGCGTGGTGGAGACGGAAATGGAGAGTGTTAAGTTCAGGTGTGGGTATACGATGCAGATCTGAATCGTGAATATATCGATACTTGTGTATTGGATGATGTAGATAGCTTGGATAAGCTAGTATAAAGTTAGGCTTGTAAGATTGACGTTTCTGTTCATCCATTGTATCGCTAGTTACGTTTCAGATATTAGAATCTGACAGCAGGCCCCTAGGACAGTCAACGGACATCCTTTCACGTCTCAAACGCGGAAAGACGCAGGACTAGAAGACGGGGTCTCTCCTGGAATTTTTCCGTCCCTCCAACATCCCAAAGGTGCAAAAAGAACAAACAAAGTACCCAATAATTGACGTGGTTTGTAATTTTTATAATTATAAGATTTTCAACTTCACGCATCACTTATTACCATTGCATAAACCCCAAATATACCTTCTCCATAAACGTCCGCCGCCTCCTAGCTAACCCACAAGCACGGCCGCGCCACTAACGAAATTACTTTTTTTCTCCTTGGCTTCTCGTGCTTCCTCACAATAGTTCCTCAACTCTCTAAACATGATTGCCGCATTAACACCCACTCGTTAACTAACAAGTACTAGTATCTTCCATTTTGTGTAAATCACCTTCCTAATTTCATGAAGTGGTAGATTTTCTAGGCGATGGAGGGGAGGATGGCAAGTGACGCAAGGTACCTGGGGGCAAGGAGAGAATGAAGGAGTTAGTGGGTAGTCAAATCGGATGTGTAATTTCCTTGGATTAAAGGTCAGACGAAAGTCTCGGTGTAATGGTGCCTATTGCTAGGTTTCTCTTTTTACCAATATGTTGGAATTATCACAGAAATGAGAGAGGCACCGTTTATCGAATCTATAAACCAATCATATAATACCTCCACAACCCACGATTGTCTCTTCCTATAAGAGCCGAATTTCGGTAACCTCCTTGTTCTTCCTATTCTCCTTCTTTTTCCTCCATATACCATACCAAGCCCTAATGTCCCTAGATCCCTCCTCGCGCAAAACCCAATCTCCAAATTCCCCGAGCAACAAATTCCCTGAGCCAAACCCGCTAACCCGCTATCTCGCCTCGACATCGTAAATCAATAGCTCCATCCTACAAGTCAGCCTCTTAATCGCTGCCCTATCAATAAGTCCCTCCTCTCTATCACCCTTTCATCCTCAGTCTTCCCTGTTGCTGACGTGTCCGGGACATTTCTTGGGTAAATAATTACCAAGTACAAAAGTACAATCTCAATGTGTGATCGGGATCTGGAGGATACCTCTCGCTACTGTATCCTCGCATTAAGCATAAATATAAAGAATTAAGCATAAATATAAAGAATTAAAAAAAATCATGATATCATTCAAATAGCGAGATGTCCAATCGCCATATCTCCACCTTCACCTCCACCTCTATCCTACCCCATCCCCTAGAACAGCATAAGCTTTCCCTTCATCGCTGTCGGCCCCGCTGTCTTCTCCGCCCCTTCTTCTTCTCCCGCCGCATTCTTCAGCTTCTCTAATAAATGACTACAAATATTCGAGTTAGCAAATATCCACTCACATAGCCTTAATCTTCTCTTGTTTTCCCCATCAAATACACAGCCAGCCTAATTCTTCATTACCATCCAACCTGTCCCACTTGTCACTCTTTGCCCTAAGACAATCACCCGCCCAGGGGTCATGCAAGCACCCGGTGGGGATTAACGGGATATTTCCAGACGGAAAGTCTCCGGTATGATATGCACCGGAAGCTCCAGGGGTAGTTGTCTTCGGAAGATGAAAAAAGAGACAAAAGGAGGCAAAGCTCCGGGGCGGTGAGGGCAGCGTTTCGCTTGAAGGTACTAGTGGATACAAGCGGATATCCTATGCCGATATAGTCCATGCTTTATTTCGAGGCTTTTCCTGACGGGCTTCGTTTGAAGGTGCATGGATCGTCGCATCGATGTTGTAGGCAACAGATATCATGAGATCTCAAAATAATCCCGGATATACGATATCATAGTCAGACGAACCAGCCATCAGATCCTTCTCCTCGCTGGCATCTTGGTAGCCGAACTTCCGGCCTTTCACCCCTCTCTCATTCAAACTCGACTCTTAGTCAAGAGCTACTAAGCAAGCACAAGAAATCAATACAAAAAAGAAACCCCACAAATCACTTACCTAATTGCATGTCCCTGACTCTCCTGCATCGCAAGGTTGATCCGAGACTCCTTACTATCATGTTCAACCAAATGTGCCCGCACCCTCTCCTCGAAACCCTCGGTATCATCTGACGCCGGCTCGATAAACCGGCAATCATTTATCGTGCAAATCCACGATCCATCCGGTGAATTCGATTCCACTGTTGGTAATGGCTCCTTCCTATGCATAAATCGTGACATGCTATCTTGTAGTACCTCCTCATCTTCTGAATCTTCCGTGCCTGACGACATATCCTCGGGCTCCTCCCGTCTAGACACAGCAAACCCGTCATACTCATCATCATCAATTTCCATCTTAACTTCCTTAGTAGTCTGTTGCCCAGACTGGCTCAGCGCCGCCGGTTTCGCTCGTGGCCTATCAGCATCGTAACCGGTAACTATCCGCTTGGGTGGCCGTAGAGATGATGTTTTTCCACTTATAAAATGCCGAGAATCATCTAACGGTCTCTTCATCCCCCCAACAAGCTGGTTCCCCTTGCGCCAGTGCAAATGGACTATCATCTCCTCAATCTCATAAGCCGACATGTCTCCTTCAAGATCTGGGGCCGTAAGTAACTCCTCATAAAACGCCGTCTTCTGCCAAATATCCCGTCTCTCAGTATCCGCATCCATAAGATACACAAGATCCTTTGATACGTAGTTGAGAATGGTGTCAACCTGTGCTCTTGACGGCACCGAACATTCTTGCCAGATAATTTGTCCAACCGATCGGAAAGTGGCGCTTGCTAATCTCCGCTTTCCAAGCATATTGGGAAGATATCGGTACAAGGCTTGTGCTGGCCCCGGATTTGTTTTAGTAGGCCCTGATGGATCTCCTTTAATAGCCGGAGTAGTACTTGTCCGGTGGCGCATCGGCATAGATTTATCTTCCGGTATGCCCTGTTCAATAAGTGTCTGTAGCCATTCTTCGTTATATACAATCTGCTTGCCAGCAGCGATATGCTTGGTGACTTCGGCGTGTGATGGATCGGGGTTTCCTGCAGACGGGTCGTCAAGAATACTTTGCGATTCGGAAATTACAACAGGTTTGATGGCTTTAGCGAAGTAGGACTGGTCGTTCATGCTCTCGTCATCGACGCTGAGAATGTCCAAGTAGGTTTGTTCCCAAGTGCGGCCGTAAGTGACCATACTTTTAATAAACTTGTGGAAGTACGTCTTGTCCCAAGCAAATACTGATCCGGATTTGAACTGGGATGCGAGGAAGGGAGCATGTATGATACAGCTGTTTATAAATTCCTCTAGTAAACAGCCATCACCTATCTTAACTGCATACTGTACAAGTGTTAGTAAACATAGTGAGCATCAGGAATAGACTAAACTTACCTTGAGGAAGAGGTCTTTTAGTGGCATGTCGACCACCTCAGTCTGATCCGGCGAAGCATCCTCATTGTTACTGGGTGCAACTGAATGTTCCTCGTAGATATTCATTATGGAATAGTAGAGGGTAATAGCCTTTAATGAGTGATTCAAAAGCATATTGTAGCTCGCCGCTGACGACACGATCCGGAAGGATCCATAGGAACTCTTTGCCCAAACTACAGGTCTTGGTACATCTTCGCCAGTATTGTCAGTATCAAGATTATCCATCCCAATAGACATACTGGACGCTACAATTTCAACATCAGCAGGCTTAAACTGCTCCGGTGCCAGTACTAAAAAGCGTTAGTCAACATTGTCCTCTGATCTTTACTCCAAGCCAAAAAAAAAAAAAAAAGAACATACGTTGCGCCGCCTGTGATTTATCTGATATGTCACAGTAAAGTCTCCCACGAACAATATACGGGCCAGTCTCCTCAATGCGGAGTAAGTTTCGCAGATGGCGCCGCGTCTTGTCCAAGACAACAGCATTCCGAAGCTCAAATACTGGCCACTCTGTATCGTCAATACGTGGATCGGTGACCCGGAGGATGGTTTCCTCAGACACAAAATTAGTGTCCGGCGTTGGTATCGCCGTTGGTGACTTCATTACATGCGCCATGGCTAACAACACTTGATGCGCTACAATAGATGAATATGTAATTGAGCGTAGTGGTTTCGGTAGAGAGTTGCAGGCGCTGTCGCAAACTCCTTGGTTCGAGCTAGAGAGGAGCTTTTGTGCAATAACGTCTCGTGCTATATTAATTAAACGATGAGATAGTATGAGGTAGTATAGATTTAAAAAAGAATCAAGTGAGAAAATAACAGCGACAATGTCAATACGTCAGCATAAGTCAAGATGTGGAATCCAGATGAAGTCATGGAGGGGTGAATGGCCAGGGTAAGTAGAGTAGATAACCAAGGACAGCAGCTCCTACATTGAAGCATTGAAGCTTTGCGACAAGATGCCCTGAAGCTAAGCACTGAACCCACTGTACTGTATAAGCGCTATAAACGCCGTCACGCGCGCCTACAAGGACTATATACCCTGTTATCACTATCGATAAGAATCCATCTATGAAGCTGCTTTATTTTTTTTTGGAAGGCCTTTCCTTGATGCCCGAAATTTTTATCGATTCGCAGGCTCCGAGCAAAATGTGGGTGTAAAATTCCTTCCGCGGCGTAAACATCAAAGTCCCCACCACTTTGCTAAGTTCTCTAGTTCTATGGCTACAGTACTGCAAGTTTAGATTTATTGTTGGTCTTTATTTGGCGCCTTTGTCAAATTTACTCAAATTCATTCTTTAGCATCGTCGCTAAATTTTGTTTGCGCTGTCACCATTTGCTTTTGCAGACCGATCTTAGTCAGCACTTTCTGTCATCATACAATTCGCGCCCTCACTTGATCGCTGCCAATCAGGTTTCTATCTGCGAAACCTCAATTTGAACAACTTACAATCAATCAAAGTCCCGCCGTTCTTGGTGCGTTGTCGCATGCGCTTTCCGTTGACCTCAATCACCAAAATGGTAGCTGAAAAGGTTGCCGAGGGCGTTTTCGGTATGTTTCCTTTGGCAAACTCACATTTCTTTGTCCATTTCTTGGTTCCCACTAACCAATGCTTGTCACCCAACAGCCATCAACAAGCCTCTAGGTATGAGCTCTGCCCAGGTCATCCGTGATGCCCAAGAGCAGCTCAATCCCTCAAAAATGTTCGCCCCGTGGCTCAAACTCGAAAAAGAAAAGCGCGACAAAGAATCTTTGACTCAAAAGAAGCGCCGTAGACATGCCAAGCGGGAGATCCAGGTCAAGATGGGCCATGGTGGCACCCTCGACCCTCTCGCTACCGGTGTCCTTATTCTCGGCGTCGGATCCGGCACCAAGTCCCTCCAGTCCTTCCTCGAATGCACCAAAACCTATGATACCGTCGTCCTCTTCGGTGCTAGTACCGACACATACGATCGCTGTGGCCGCGTCCTTGTCCAGCGTCCCTACGAACATATCACCAAAGAGTCTGTCCTCGATGCCATGAAGGAATTCCGCGGTACCATCAAGCAAATCCCGCCCATCTACTCCGCTCTCAAAATGGACGGAAAGCCCCTCTACGAATATGCCCGCGAGGGTAAGCCGATTCCTCGCGAGATCCCCACCCGTGAAGTAAACGTCGAGGAACTCGAACTTCTTGAATGGTACGAACCCGGCACCCACAAATTCCGCTGGCCCCGCGAACAAGCCAACGCCACTGAATCCAAGTTCGCCCAGCAACACTGGAAACTCGATGACGCCACCACGACGCCCGCCACCACCAACAGCTCTGCCGCCCCTGCTGCCCCTGAATCTGGAATGTCCTCCGAAGACGAGGAGCGTGAGGCTCAAGCGCTCGCTGCGCTTGAGGCGACTAAGCGCCGCTTTGAACAGTCGGTGGATAGTCTTATCCGCGATTGCCCTGGGAACAAGAGACCGCGGGTCGATAAGCATGGAAAGGTCCCCATGATGAGTGGGGCGCTTGGCGGAAACCCAGAGGCTGAGAAGGAGGCGGCGCTCAAGGAAGCGGCGGAGAGTATGAAGGAAAAGAAGAAGGTTGTCCCGAATAACCAGAACTCGGATTCATCGCGTGGGCACAATTTGGTCCCAGAGGTTGATTATTCATTGCCGCCACCATGGGAGGGAAAGGGCCCGGCAGCTGCGAGAATCCGCATGACTGTGACGTCGGGGTTCTATGTGCGGAGTTTCTGCCATGATCTGGGGTTGAAGGTTGGATCCGTGGCGCTGATGTCGGAGTTGTGCCGGTCACGCCAGAGCGACTTCCGTCTGAACACGCCGACGGTTTTGGAGTACGAGGATCTCATGAAAGGAGAGGAAGTTTGGGGGCCGAAGATTGCGGAGATGCTGGAGAGGTGGCAGGAGAAGCACGGAGGTATGCCTGCGCCGGGTAAGACGGTCGTTGGCCATGGGTCGAGTAATGGGGCGGCCAATGGTAGTAAAGTGGCTCAGGGCGAGAAGCGTAAGTTTGATGATGAGGATGGCGCTGCTAAGGCAGAGGAGCGGGCGGCGAAGAAGAAGATGGAGTTTATGGAGAAGGAGACCCAGTACAAGTCAGATGACGAGAAGACCTGGAATGGAATTGAGGATTAAATGTGAGGTGTAGAAGATGTAATGTGCTTTTTTTCAATTCTAATTGGGTAAATGGGTACAAAGGCGTGGGTCGGTTTGGGTTTTGGGTGTTTAAAATGTTTTGCATACATGGCGGATTCTCATTATGTTTGTATCTAAGATTAACAGTGGATGTCATTGGCGACATATCCCATCTCATGAAAATGAAAATTTATTTAAATAACCTCCTGTTTCTTATGTCTTCATATCCTTGTGATTAAATTAAAATGAAGATGTCTCAACCTTAATATAATATCGCTAATTTAACTCTGCACAATTCAAGTATCATTCTTTTTTAAAGTTGTTCACTATCATGATGACTTACACAATATCAAGGGTTAGTTATAATACAGGGTTAAACAACATTTCAGCCTTCTCCTATTGATGCCTGTCCCCAGCCCATCGTCCCATAAAAAACCAGTCATTATAATTGGCTAAATTCTGCCACTCCACTTTCAATCTCCACCGCCCTCCTAACATTCCACCCTATAAATACTTGTCTGCTCTCCCTCTCTTTTATCAAATTTTCCTTCCTTTCTTCTTTAGCTCTCTTTGCCTTTTGGCTAAGATCAAGTGTAGTATCTGTTCTTTTCAGTTTAATCTCTGAAAGTGTTCTAAGGAACACATCTTTGATTATACCTATTTTTGGCTTCCGAGTTCTAGCCGCTGTGCTTGCATATGTTGGAACTCATAGTGTCCCTGGTATTACACTGCCTCCAGGAGACGCGAACTTTTTTTTTTTTCGTTACTGTACAAGCTTGCTTGGACTGTGAGGAAGAAATATCGAATTTTCTTTTTTCTTCGAAATTCTGTCGACGAAGGAATATGTAATTATGTAGCGCTCGGGGAGGCCTATGGATGGTTATGTTGTAAAATTTACTCAGCTAAGTCTAAGGACGTAGTTAGTCTAGGCAGCGCAAAATTCTCTGCACAGCCACTTTAATAAATCGCCACATTAGCACGACCATCGCCTTACCATCGTCATTGTCCTCCCCTCAAGCCAACCCAAGATGTCAGCCACACAAAACATCCCATCTCTCATAAATACCCGATGCCCTATCAAACCTCCATGATCCCTATCCCTGGCAATTGTCATCAAGACCCTCTCTACCTCAAAGCCAATTGAACCCCCGGTGGAGCTAAATTGCTCGCAGGAACATTCTCAACCCCGTGACATCATCACAAGTCAAAAAAAAAAAAACGGCCCGGTTCTGATCATACAGCGGGGTAGCTATCTCCAACCTGGCGATACCTTTATGTCGTAGCATAATGATGTATTTGGAGAACATAAAGCACACGAGTGATTTATGGGTTAGAACATGGCATAAAGTGCACAATAAAATAAAATACAGCATACGGTATTTACAGATATTCGCCATTGGCAATAATATTAAATAGAGGTAATTAGAGTACAGAATTAGTCGTTTTAATGACTAAGGATGATTGATAGTCGTAATGAGATAACGATGTAGAGATGCCCATAGGCCGCTAATGCTAAGAAAACCGAAAAAACCAAAACCAGAGAAACTATGAAAAAAGAACCAACCGGGTATCAAGTTCTGACAAAGAACAGAGCGCAATAAATCGTAACAAATCCCTAGAAAGAAAGGGATATAACGCCAGTGAAAGTAAACGCACCCAAAGCGGGGTGATCACCAGATATCATGATATCTCACACCCCACTTAGTTCCCCGCTACAATCGGCGCACCGTCTGGTGCCACCTGTCCCAACAACGCCTTCACCCGATGAATCTGGTCCATCGCCCCCTCCAATCTCTCTAAGCGCACCTTCTTCTCAACATCTCTCTTCTCCAGCACTGAAACCCTCTGTTCCAATCTAGCTCTCGCTTTCCGCTCTGATGCCACCATCTCATTAGCCTGCTCAAACAGCGCTACTGACAACTCCTCAACCTCTTTGCTCGTCTCGTTCAATCTTCCCTCCGCCTTCACTCGTAATTCCTGCTCTCTATCAAGTGCTGCTTGTAGATCCTCCACAGCCTTGATATCCGGCGGCGCCGACAAATGCGATCCCGCGGCCGCCCGGGGCTCTGCCATTGGTGGGCTATCGGTGCCGACAGGCAGTGTTGCGGGATCCAAGCGCATATTGGGCGTACTTTTCCTGGATAGAAGAGATGTCAACCTCCCAGCATTGAACCCCCAAGATGAGCTAGCCGCTCTCGGCGCCTGTTTCGGTGTCGCCGGGTTTGGTGAGCCAAGTAGTCTTGGTGAGGCGCCGCCTCTATTCGGTGTAGGACTTTGTTGCCGAGGAGACAACGAATAGTTCTCTGGGATCGATGATGTAGATGTTGAATATTGGTGGCCGCGGCGGCCGGAAGAATATCCGGGGGATGACGGAGGGGATAGCGCGGGGTTGGCAGGGGAGATCTGGGACTGGAGAGTGCGGAGGCGGTTTTCGAGGAAGGCGATGCGGCGTTGGGCGTCGATGAGGGCGACTTGGGCTTCGGATGCGGCGGAGATGTCGATGTGGTGGAGGAGTTTGGCGCCGCAGTTGTCGCAGCAGGTGGCGGATGGAGGAATAGAGAAGGGGAGGAGGACGGGCGGAGGGCCTAGAGCCTGAGTGGCGGCCATGGTGAATATGTGTAAATGTATATGTAGTTGTAAGATATAAAGTATCTATGCCGTGATATAGAAATGACGTGTATAAATATGACAACCAGGAAACTAAAATCAAGAAGATTGAGGAACCGGCGAACTGGTTTAAAGTAAATTACTAGAACCAAAGGGAATATGGGAATCACAAGCGAGTCCCAGAGTCGTGATTTAAAGGTTGTAGAACACGGCCGATATTGGCTGGCAGGTGCGGGGCACGCTAATATTAAGACGGGTCACAGGTAGTGAGGAAAGAACTAGAATGTAACGGTTACGGAAGGTGGAGGAGACAGGAATCTGAATGTCTGGGCACCCACGGTGATAAAGACCTGGTATTGTTGGCTGTGGCGACACAAATATCCGATTGGAATAGGAAGGAGGATACGTATGATTGTGAGGGTGGGAGAAGCAAGGGAATAATAATAATAGTAAAAAAAAAATTAAAAAAAAATGAACCTATATATGAGTAGGCAAGCGCTTAGCGACTATTTTAGAGTCGGCGGCAGGACGTTAGTGAAATACTATAAGATAACGGAAGAAAGCGAGTGTGGGGATTTCCGGTAGTGAGACGAGGGGATTTGATTATATCAAATATTCCACAAGGAAAAAAGAAGAAAAAAAACGAATGAATGAATGAAAGGAAGTAAGAATATAAATTCAGATAATAGCGAAAGGAACGGCGTATATGCAGATTACTGCAGAAATACGCCTTATGGCTGTAAACGAATGGTGATGCAGTGATGACGGCAGTGCACAAAAAGGACTTTTAGTCACCCAGATAACAACAGTGGCTGATTCTAAAAGCTCTCAAGGTTTATCTTACACCAAAAACGGACAAGCGAACTCTAGGCTGGCATCAAGAAAAAAGAACAGGAAAAAAAACTGCAACTGACATATGCAGTTTAGGCGTCTCCGGAGCCCAAAAAAAAAAAAGGATGGCGACTATTGATGACCAAAGGTGGGTTGTCCTGTTGCCTTACACGCAGTTGATGCAAGCGTATTCCTTATAACCCAAAACAAACGCTCAGCTGCAGTGACTTCGGTCAACTCAAAAGGACAAATAGTATCCGAGGCGACGTGAGTTGATAATGAAGTGAGTGGTGTGCTTGTTCGGGCGGAAAAGACGGATGATCGGTACTTTGTGCGTTTTTGGCTTGCAAATCTGCTTGTACAAATGGGAAAAGTCCAATGATAAATTTGGAAATCAACAATTGGAATTGTATGCTTCTTTGTTGTTCTGTATATAAGATGACAAAGGGATTATGAAGCGCAGAAGTGGCCACACGCAACAAAGGGATGCTTATTGGCAGATGTCTCCGGATGCGGAAATGAAATTACACCAGGAATTCAAGCTTGTGATTCGGCGGTCCTTTGTTGTTTTTGGGCAGATTTTTTGACTTTATGGCTTCTAGAGTGCGTATATATTGGTAGCTATAAATTGAAATAAGCTTATGGTTTATCCTCATTTCCAGGATCAGAACGACGCTGTGGAAATCCCAAGGAAATAATAGGTCAGAGAAGAAGCTAGGCGGGAAATGAGTAACAAGAGACATGCTATCCAAGAGAGGTGATGACCAAACAGAAGACCGGAGAAACGGCAATGCAAAGTGAGCGCGAGATGGATCCCGAAAGAGGGAAGCAAGGGTTGGTTGTCAGATGAGATGCCAGATGAAAAGTCAAAGGGATGTCTGAGCGAAACCGCAGCAAGGGAAGATCAATAGATATAGTATTGCTACGGACAACAGCGAGGGGCAGATGACCCCTCGCATCCATATCGATCTTTACCAATACATAAAGAAGCTAAATCTGCTCGCTATTGTAGTGGGGCATGTTCTATTCCGAGAACATGCACATGGCTTGACCATGACGTTTGCAGGCTATGCTTGGCTTTAGAGCATAATACGGGCTGTAGAGGTGGTACATGCGGAACAGCATTTGTGGCTGCACGGTTTTTACCTAGAAGACCCTGCAATATATCCATTCTTTATCTACGGTTGATGATTGAGTGATGCCGCAAATGTGACTCTGGAGATCGATGTAAGCAGCCTGAATAATATCTACATTCTTGAGAGCAGAAATATGATGTTCGGTTGCGGTAACATCTTAGTTGCCCGATCAATAGCCTATCGTACCGTCACCCTCTTGGCTGTGTATAGACGACCCATCGCAGATACGACTTCAATACGAGCTTTGTCTTCCCATGTCAAGATGACAACCTATTACATGTCCCTGCAGAGCCGACCAGACAACCGAATGACCCGGGCGCCTGTCTATGTTTCAGTTTCTCTGATGCGCCGGTCGGTCCATCACGAAGTAACCCACCAAGACGATGAGCTAGTCTCTTATCAATATTAATTCAGACGATCACCAAAATCATATAGCTGTCATCAATATTTTATTTTCCCCCCCAGTTGTCATCCCACTTACACCAAACTCACACTCACTGGAAATTAAACAACAGTTAGCGTCTTCCTTCAACACGCCAAAATCTGTCATTCATCGCCCTATTAGCCACAGCCCAAGGTTATATGTTGTATTCGGCTCGCAAATTATACTGTAAGCGATACCCTTTGGTCGCTCTCTGTGGGCTTATTGTGACTATAATCGTCAAATCGTCCGCCCCTGGTTGTAGTATCATTGTTCCTTGAGATAACAATTGCCTATATTCATCACGTGATTACATCATTCTCAACTTATCTTACCCAGATATAGCATGAAAGAAAAAGAAAAAGAGCCTATTTACATGCCAGTCTGATGCTAGTCTGCTAGAAGGCCACGCTATTGGCATTCTGCGCTAAGAATAGATCCCATAATTCGCCATTAGGTGACCCGAAAACAGGATATTATTCATCACAAAGTTTGTGTGGATTGCTTGGTTCCTGACTCTAGGTTATTGATGCATGAATCTCGGTCACAACCCTTTTATTCAATGAGTTTACTGTGTATAAGCTAATAGATGAAGATCCACAATGGTCTGTGCTTTCTACTGGAATTTAGTGCCTGAGATTGTGTGGCACTCTAAGGGCCTCTCATTTATATTAGGGTCTTTTTTTTGACGTCGAATAGGGTTTTATATATATTGTCTGACTGTTCTGTTCCTGGTGACTTTGTAGTCGGACAACCTGTCGATCCTAAATTTGTAAAGCTTATCAGAGAAATCAATGGTAGTGTAACTGGCAAACTTAAATTTGACTTAAGTGTTAGATAGAGAGACTGTCTCGCAGATGAAACTATCCAATTACTGTATATTATGTTTGATCAAACAAGTATGTGTACACTTTCACCGTCCTTTTTAGATCTTCCTGATAAGTTGGGTTAAGTCCCCCGCTTATCTTCCAAGTGCTCACTATGCAAGGGTTTAGTTGACCAGGTCTCTCCCGGGCTTGAGAATCATGGACTGCTTCTACTCATCCCGGCCTTATCCGCCTCTGTAGCAAGCCCCTCCGGCGCGAACTAAGACATTCGGCGCTTCTTATCATTTCTCATGCGTGTATAAGGATACTTTAGTTATTGATTGCCAAATCCAGGGCCCAAAGGCGGTGTGTGTGATCCATCCAATACAACATACGTCATCCATACAGAACATCATCGAAACTTACCTAAACACCATATACAGCCATCCGACGACCCAAAATTCCCGGAAATATACCCGCTAACCGACCTGTCAAAATAAAAATAGCCTTCCATCATGATCTTAGTGACCACAGTCTATTTCCACAGCCTGTTGCCACAGATGCAACACTCATTCACCCTTGTCCGCTACCGATATCTGCGGATTGTTATCCATATTAGGGATGCCGAATACCCCACTTATAACTAGTTACTAAGACGGCTTCGGCTTCGGAGGAAACCCCGATGGGAAAAGAGGGGGGATCATACAATGGCTGACTACACAAGTGGAGAATATATAGAGTGGGCCTTGACTACCTTGGGGGCGACGCCAGTAACAAAGGTACCGAAACGCTATAGTGTTATATAGGCTCAACAACATATGGATATATTTGGCCGGGTCATCGGTAGCGATGAACCATCCATGGGTAATGAAAATTGAGGATTCCGAATTGTCTGGCGTGGTTGCAAATCCTTGATCTGTATTTTCTTGTTGGCTTAGTGGGAGTAACAGGGAAAGCAAATTTGGAAGAGGGCCGAAGAAATGTGGGGTATTCTTTGTAATCTTGTGCATGTTGTTAAGCCGGCATTTGATGCGGTTAGCGTAGTGATCAGCTAGTGCAACGACAATAGGAAATAGAAAGTGATTAATGCCAATAATCGGTGTGCTATCACATGTGATATCCTGTCGAAAAATTTGTGATAAGCTCAAATTAAAGTCTATATATTCCCACTCTATAAACTCCAATGGAAGACTATATTCAACGGTGTCTTGAATAGGCCCCTTACAAAACCATCGGCCCATCTTTGTCCTCCAGTCATTAGATCACCATCGGGACTTAGAAAGTGGGCCATCAACTCAACGACCCATTTCAACCCGTCTGTTCGCACCTTTATGTAACCCCCGCACCCTTGTCGTCCCTCCCCCGGCCACTCAGAAACGACGTTCAAGGCCCGAAGGAGCGGTGGGCTCGAGGGAGACTGTGCCATCATAGTGGAAACTAAGCACGTATGAACTTATATAGCGCTGTTTGATGGAGGCCGGTAACAGAAGGACAAGAGATACGCAGCTGTGCATAATACGGTCAGGTTACTCTTTGCGGTTATACACCGATGTTACATGACTATCAGTGAGTCTATAGGGCAACATACAACAACATCTAGCTGACCATTGGTCTCAGTGAGACCCCAACGTGGATAGCCCACTTAGAGAATAGCCATCACGATACTATTGTATGTGCTCCATGAAGTCACTATCTATGCCTTCAGCTTCTCATATACTAATCACGACCCGACTACTAAAGCTCCTAGAGCGCTAGTATCCACACGTACATATCCGCTATGCTGAATAGTTTCTCCGAGCCCCGTCACGGCAGCCATTTGTTTGGTAATCCGTTTTAAGGAACCCACCCCTAGCACCATGCACATGCAGGGAATGGTCTTCGGAGAGAGGCTTACTCGAGGAGGGATTTCAGGACGGCTCCTACAGAATGCGACAGATGTAAGTTCCTTTTGCTGTAAGTTGTTTCTATACAAAGGCGTTTGTTCCCGCTCGGAAATCTGGAGAGCGTTTCATACTCGAAGCTTTCTCTTGGCTAAACTGCGTTATTGTCAAAGACACGTACATATTATACCCATAAATTCAAGTACATTTAATTCTTTTGCTGAAGGTTACTCAAGATGGTCTACCCTGATACTTTCGTTGGCTACGGCGCTGCCTCTGGGGAGTCTTGGGATAAGCCCATTGTTCACGAGGTTAGTCACTCACTATTCATTCCATATCACCATCACCATCACCACCGCCATCTAACATCTCGTTTTCACCCCCACAGTTCAAGCCCAAGCCCTTTGGTGACCGCGACATCGATATCAAGATTCACGCCTGCGGTGTCTGCGGCTCCGATCTCCACTCTGCCACCGGCGGCTGGGGAAACAAGCACTGGCCCCTCATCCCTGGCCACGAGATCATCGGTGAAGCTATCAAGGTTGGCGACAAGGTTACCACCGTCAAGGTCGGTGACCGCGTCGGTGTCGGCGCCCAGATCCTGTCGTGTCTTGATTGTGATGATTGCAAGAACGATAACGAAACCTACTGCCCTACTCTGACCGGTAAGTCTCATAGCCAGTTATTTACTGGCAATATATGTCCATGGCAACTCAGGAACCAATCACTCACATTGATTCTCCGGTAGACTCCTACGGCGCCTTCTACCCCGACGGCACCTTTACCCAGGGCGGCTACGCCTCTCACATCCGCGCTCACGAACACTTTACCTTCCCCATCCCCGACGCCCTCGAAACCAACAACGCCGCTCCCCTTCTCTGCGGTGGCATCACCGCCTTCTCTCCCCTCATCCGCGGTGGTGTTGGCCCCGGCAAGAAGGTCGGTATCATCGGCATTGGTGGTATTGGCCATATCGGTGTTCTCCTGGCCAAGGCTCTTGGCGCCGAAGTCTGGGCCATCTCCCACTCCACCAGCAAGAAGGACGATGCCCTGGCCATGGGTGCCGACGGTTTCCTGGCGACCAAGGAGGAGGGCTGGAACAAGGAGCACAAGCGCTCTTTTGACTTTGTCCTGTCGACTGTTTCGGCTCTTGATGGTTTCAAGATTGGCGATTACCTGCAGCTTCTGAAGACGAACGCCCGCTTTGTTAACATTGGGCTTCCTGAAGGCGAGGGCTGGAAGATCCGTCCCCAGGACCTGTTGCGGAACGGGTGCTTCATTGGATCATCTCACCTTGGTCCTCGCAAAGAGATGCTCCAGATGTTGCAGCTGGCTGCCGACAAGAACATTAAGTTGTGGGTTGAGGAGTTGCCTATGACCCCTGAGAACGTTGGCAAGGCTTTGACAAACATTCACGAAGGGAAGCCCCGTTACCGCCAGACTTTGGTCAACTTTGACAAGGCGTTTGGCAACTAAATTTGATGACTTGTATATAAAACATTTGAAATAGAGGTAGATACTATGTTATTGGGGATAGACGAATGTAATGAATTAAATATTTCTTCAAATTTCAAACCAAGATAACCAATCGTGATTTCGATGGGTGAGATTCTGACGGCTGTGGCTGCAGCTGTCAATCTCCATTACATGCATGGTTACAAGCTGGACGTATTATCACCTCAATTTAACCCTTGTTACTTTCTTCACCAGGGTTAAATGCATTTTATGACGTCACAATTGAGTTTATGCAGGAAGTATCGCGATGTCACATGCACATAAGGTCAACGTCGCATTGAAAGAATGGCAAAAGAAAAGGACTACGGTAAATCTCTCATAACCGGATATCATATATTTTCATTTACTCATGCCAAGTTTCATAACAATAGCAAGACAAACAGAACAAAGTAATCGTAACAAAATGTCATCCCCGTATCCCACCCATCTACATCAACTGCTAGCAGCCCAAATCCTCCTGCCCATGCCCTTGCCGGAAGAACCCTCCCAAGAAGCTATCATGGAAACCAACCCAGAAGACCCCAAGACAAAGAACCAGAGAAACCTGCATCCAACCAATGAAGATAAATAAAAACAAAGCCCAAGAGAGAACAAAATGAGGCACCCAAGGATGAACAAAGATCCACACTACAAGACAAAAAAGGAAGCATAGAACACGCAAGATGAGAGAGCCAATAGATGAGACAGACAAGTCATGGACACACGGACAATGAGCGAAGAGAAAGAAGAAAAAACAACAAGAAAAAAAAACGCACAGAGACTGTGATCATGGCATCAAAGAAAACAATACAAATCCGCATTCCAACCTTCCCTGTCCTAATGATGATTTTCCCATAAAGGCCCTAACACTTGGAAATTCCTATTCGTAAACTAAGACCCCTCCCATTGTGATTGTAAGTTGAATATGAAACAAAGAGAAAACGAGAAGAGAAGAGAGAAAGAAGAAAAAAAAGAAGAAAAAAGTGACGACTGAATGCGTGCAAATGCAATGGTAGCATGCCGGCGTAATTGCATGCCCAGAAAGCCAATGAGACCAACGACCAAGAAACAAAGAAACACAATCCCGGAACGGTCACATCAGACCGATCACCGAGGAGGAACCTACCGAGCTTGCGCTCTGATAGGCTTCTGATAAAGAACAGGATTTCGGCACGAAGTCTATCGAGACTCCACCGAAACCAACGACAGTGATCCACAGCACAAATTACCTCTGCTGCTGGGAAGAGGCAACATAACCATCCTCATCGCTCTAGTGAGTGTAGTTGTTACCCCAGCCAGCATTGCCGCCGCGGTGCTGCTGGCCGTTGTGGCCGCCGTAGCCCCCAAACTGGTTGAAGCTACCCTGGTAGCCAGAGTAGTTGCTGTGTTGGCCAGTGTTGCCGTAGGCTGCGTTATGAAGAGAGTGTGAGGGGTACGCGTTGTAGCCACCCATCGATTGCGGGGGCAGGCCAGCCTGGCCAGCCTGGACACCGTTGTTCGCGGCAGAGCCAGGGCGAGCGCCGCTAAGAGCAGGTGAGGGACCACTGGCACCAACCTTGCCATCGTTGAACGACTTGAGCTCATCACCAGTGGTAGCACCACCAGCCTGCGCAGGGCTGTTATAGGCCTGGCTAGTTTGGCTCTGGTAGGCAGAGGGGCCACGACCGAAAGAGTCATGCATACCGCCGAAGCCACCGGTCAGACCGGGGGCACCACCCTGTGTGCCCTGGCGGCTATAGTCACCAGTGCTAGCGGCAACACCATTGTCACGGTGGGTGTTCTGGCCGAAACCGGCGGCGGAGTTGCTTTGATCAAAGCTAGCAGGGTAGTTACCACCATACATGCTGTTCTTGCCATAACCCGGCGCGTTGAAGCCACCCTGGCCACCGTAAGGGTAACCACTGTACTGGTTATAGTAGGGCTGGTTGTAGAAGGGGGCACCCTGCTGAGCGTAGTGGTACTGGTTTTGAGGAGTTACCGCAGGTCCCGAAGAGGGAGGCTGGGGCTGTTGCTGTTGAGAAGCAGCGCTGGGGACGGGGGTGTTGTGACCGCTGTTCTGGCTCTCAGCAGCAACACCACCAAAGCGGGCGTTGTGCTGGTACTGGTTAAGGACATCAGCCTGGGGAGCAGAGTAGTTGTTCATAAAGTTGCGCTGGCCGGCAACCGGAGGAAGACCATCCTGTGGAGAGTGACCGTAAGTGGCCTGGCCATAGAAGCCACCATAGCCGCGTTGCTGCTCAGCATAGATAGCAGAGTAGTCATTGGGGGCAGCAGAGAAGGCATTGCCAGGATGGGCGGGCTGAGCACCGAAGCCCTCAACGGCAGCTTGCTGAGGAATCTGTTGGCTGAAAGAGTCGTAGGGCTTTTGGCTGTAGGGATCGCGGTTGAAACCGGGAGCAGGGTTGGGGTGGGGAACTAGAGATTAATCATTAGTATCAAGATAATTAATATTGGAAAGTACCTTCAGCTTACCGGAGGGGGCGGGGGCGGCCACAGCGGGAGCCGCAGTAGGGGCGGGAGCCGCAGCAGGAGCCACAGCAGGAGCCGCAGTAGGGGCAGGAGCGGGAGCGGCCGCAGGCTTTTGGACAGCGGGCTGGGTGGGGGCAGCAGGCTGAACGGGTGCTTCAACAGCAGGCTGAGCAGGGGCTTGAGGCTCCTCATGCTCCTCCTCCTCTTCAGCAGCGAGGTTCAAGAAACCGAACTGGACAGTGGTGCGGTCCAGATCGCGGGTACCGGGCATACGGACAGCCTCTTGCTGATCTAGGATGCGGGTGTGACGGGCAGGGGTTTTACTGGGAGTGGCAGCAGCAGCGGCGGGGGTAACCGCGGCGACGGGAACGGCAGCAGGTGCCGGGGCAGGAGTTGTGATAGGGGCGGCAGCAGGAACTGCAGGAACAACGACGGCGGCGGCGGGGACAACCGGGGTAACAACTGGGACAGCAGCAGGAATGGGAGCAGGCTTGGGAACAAGAGGGGTGGCAACAGGGACCTTAGGAGGGGCTTGAGGAGTGGGTTCAACAACTTCAGGTGCAGGCTGGGCTTCTTCTTCCACTGGCTTCGTCTCCTCTACTGGCTCTGGCTCAGAAACAGTCTCGGGCTCTTTCTCCTCCACTGGTGCAGGTACTTCAGGTTCAGGCACACTTTCGGGCTCAGTCTCGATGGTCTCACTTGTCTCTGCCGGGGTCTCAATAGGTGCAGGCTTAGGGGCCTCCTTGGGCTTTGCAACAGGCTTAGGAGCCGGAGGCTGTCTCAACAAACTAGCCCATGACTTGCCAACAGGAGCAGCGGGCTTAGCAACAGCAGGAACATCATCTTCCGTAGTAGGAGCACCCCATGCAGGGGACTCATCAGTGGGTACAGAAATAGTGTCCTTCACAGGACGGGGAGCGCCATTGGCGGAGGAAACAATACGACCACGGGGCGCTCGAGCACCTCTGTCTGCGGGCTTACCCCGACCACGGGTGGGTTCAGTCCGGATAGGACGAATTGGCTTGGCGGGTTCGACGGGAGCAGGAGTAGGCTCCTTGGCTTTTCTGGGGACAGTCTGCTTCTTGGGGACCTCGTCCCATTGCGACACTGAACCTGTAGTGCGGGTGACGCAGGGTTAGCCAATGTTCGTTAGAATGACTGATTTGGGCTTAGGATTCTGAATAACCCCAGAAGGTCTTCGTAATGGTATATAATTGGCTCTGGTATTGGGGTATGAAGACGTAGTGTGATAATTAAAAAAAAAAGATTCGAAGGCAGTCAACGTGTAAAAAGAAGTTGCTAGATGACCATGTGGCGATAGAACTCGTGTATATCGGATAGGATATGCATATAATTGCGAGACCAATTGACGGTCAGATTCGATGAATAGGCGTTCGATTGCCGTCGGTTCGGTAGACCAGCATGGCTGCGGGTAGAAATTGGAGAATCGAGGGGTTGCCATTGGACCTGGTCATGTGTATAAAATTGGTTTCTTACCTTCGAGAATCTTGCTGACAGCAGCGTCAGCATCACCGTCAGTCTCCTTCAACAAATAGAGAATGTCAATCTCTGACCACGAGTTAAACATATCCTTGATAGGAGACACTGAAGCACCATAGAGATTCCGGAGCTCGGCAATATCGCCACCTTCTTCGTCGAAGGAAGCAGAAGAGTCACCATTCACTCTGCCGGTAGTAGTAGAACGTCCGCCTCTGCCGGCGTAGCCGCCTCTACCACCTCTGCCGCCGCCTCTACCGCGCGAAGCGCTGGACCGCGAAGCTACCTCAGGCATTGTGGTCTGTGGGGTATGTGTGTGTGATGTGTGTGAAATAGGGAGATAGGAAAGAAGACTGATAGTCGCGTGGGCTCGCACTGCGTATTAAGGGCCCGCGGACTAAAAGTCAATTATATCAAAAAGTAGTCGATTCGACGAACGAACGACAAGCCGATAGCGGATGGATGTTTCGAGATGTCAATCAGTTGAGATGCGTCCGAATCCGAAAATTGGTGCGGAACCGCGTCGAGAAGTGGCGAAGGTTGGCAAATCACGAATTGGAAACGCGATGCAAATGCAGAAGAAGGCTCGGTATAGACCGAAGACCGTCGATAGTCTTTATGAGGGTGAGGAGATGTGAGTATCTTGCGGAGACGACAAAATCGAAGCAAGATCGAAGCAATTGCGGATTAGGATGTGGGAGGTGTCTAGGATTGAGAAGCACACAGTACAGATTTCACGGGGACGAAAAAGTCAAAGGAGGCTGACTGGTTGTGGCCCTCCACTGCTGAACTAGGAAACTAGGAGCTAGCGAGCCAGCCCAAGGTGGGTACTAGGTACATGCGTATATATGTATATTTGGCTGACATATCATGTACCTACAACCTCCAAGGCCAAAATCAGGATCCATTTTAACTCTTGTGTCCTAGCCACAAGTGTAGCTTTTACAGGTGTCTCTGGCCTGGCCGGGGCACTACCCCGCCTGAAAATCGGACACCCACCTAGGAACAGCAGGTGATGCCATTGATGATTGCCATTTCCATCAAAATCAATAACCTACCACTAAAACCAATAGTTCAGCAGTGGCGATTTGAGTGATGTTTGAGGGTTTGTGTCATGGTGCAATAGTGCAATGGCGTAATGGCCGCAGGCTGAGGGGCAGCCTCGTCTGCATCACATGCAGCTAGTTTCACGATCTTGATCGATGCTTTCCTTCGTTCTTGTGTGTTTGCCTGCATGCTGTCTTCCCACAAACAGCCAAATTCAGAATTCACGAGCGACAATGTCAATAGAATCAAGACTTAGTCCATCGAGCTCCTACGCACATTTCCCCAACAGATGATATCAAATTTCACTGTTCCAACAGGTGTGATCATGAGCCCCTCGTGACACTGTAAGCGGCCAACGATGGATGCCAGCCTTGCCAATCCTCAACGAATAAGTCACAGAAGTTAAAAGCTGTGTCCCACGTCACCTAGCAGGCGGGTTGCAGTTGGTGCAGGGTGTCCCGACAGGGCCTGCTCAAAGCTCCCGGAGCTTGTTTGAGCCCAGTTTCTATAGGCGGTACCTTACTTTATGTGTCCCTGGATTTAGCGCTGGGACCAGGTACGCCAGTGACCTATAGGCTAGGGATGAGTCCCTGATTCAGTCTGACAGCTCTTGCGTTATTAGGACCATATATTAGCCGGTTATCAGCCGGTCTTGAGCTCCAAAAGTTAAAGTCATACATGATGACTCAGCTCAAAGCAGGTTATAGCAGAGTCTCCAAAAAGAAATCATACTGGGGTTTGGGTTTAGCGGGCGTACGTCAATTAAGCGGGTCGGGTTTTGCCATAGCATGAATGCAAATCATCGTCACGAGTCTACAAGAAATCACTATCAGCTGACATCCTATACTCTCACATTTATTTGTTCGCCTCCTCTTCATCTTCTTCTCGGCTTCATTTTAAATAACAACACGTATAAGCAACATCATGAAACCAACAACATCGCTCTCAAAGGTCTTCCCATCATTTCACCAACCTCTTCCTCTTACTCGCCAACAATCACAGCGACTTCTAGACTCTCTCAAAGCGTCCTTCCGTACCAACCTCGATCGCGAGCACGGCTGGCTCAACGATGATCAGCCATCTAGCCAACCGGCTTCTCAACATGCCAATGTAATTGCTGGGCAATCCCGTCGGCCAACCGACGACCATGTTCGCGCCATTCTGTCGAATCCTATCATTCAGAATAGCGTTGGTTTAATGGGTGATTCTACTGGCCCGAAGCCAGATCCCATGGATGTTTTCGATCGGGCCGTCCAGAAGGACATGATGACGCTGCGCCATGCGCTTGGTTGCCTAGCCGCAAAGTACAATACTATCATGGCCCAGTCGAGTGCGCCGACCTTCACAGATGCAGTTGAAACGCTTGGTGTCAGTACCCGTGTCCAAGCGTGGTTAGAGTCGAAGAGGCTACTGAAGGACTATAACTTTGTGAACGATCACAAATTCACCAACATATTTATCCGTTTCATGGTTGGCGAGAAGAGGGAAGCTACAGTCTGGTCATGGATCTCCTATTTAGCTGCCAATGATAAGATCCCCGATGCGACAGCCAAGGCCCGCATTCTCTTGTATGCCATGGTCCAGGCAAAAGCTATCATCAACAGTGCCGCGGGTCTCAACCTAGATCCTGCCATGGAAGCGGTCATTGAGGCAGATCAGCGTCTCCAGGGTACCCCGGAGCACGATTCTGTGGTCTTCACTCCATGGCAATTCATGTCCTGGAAGGCAACTGTCGAAGCATGGAAAACTCCGAGTCCTTCTGAGGCCATATTTGAAACCTACGCCAAGATTGCCGAATCCCTTCATAAGCCAACCACTGTCTACGAGGCTCACCTTGATCTTCACCATCCCACCCACCCCGACCACCACAGAGCTGTTGACTTTATACACAGGCGTAAAGACCTGATCACAAACTCCCAGTCAGACGACAAACGGACGTACTCTTTGTCGAATCGAGTATTTCTAATGGCGATGGATACCGCGAAACTGCTAAGTCAGATTGGCAAACCTGAGGAGGCACAAGACATTTTAGAACTCATTGAGAGTCAACAGGCCCATCCGGCTGTGTAATGCTGAGTGAGGGTTGTAGGGAATATTGGGTAGGTTTTTGATAGGCAGTATGCCGTTAGGATGAGATCGCATTTGCTGGGAAACAGTACAGCACTATACTTCACATGGATATCTAGATGATAAGGATTGTTGTTTGATTTGCATACTTAATATACATCTATATTTTGAAAAAGGAAAAATAATAAAGTTAAAAGAAACATTGTGAAGATGTGCCATCAGCCTTGTATAGTAATATCCTCTTCCTTACTAAGAATGGCTTTTGCTTTGGCAGCTGCCTTCCTTTCCGCTTTTTCCTTTTGTCTTTGCTTAATCTCAACCTCCCTCTGAGCTTCATATTCTGTCCCTTTCCACATTCGCCCGTCCAAGTGGCGTAAGCAGAGCCCTTGGCCATTGTTCGGATAGAACATCCAGGTCGCCCATTTTGTAAAGTCGCCCTCTTTCATCTGATTTCTTGCTCTATGGCCAATAGTGTCTTCGATGAAAGCACCTCTTGTAATAGATAATCTTGAGGGAAAGACTCGTTGCAGATAATGCTTTGTACTAGCTACATGGGTTTTATCATGCCAAAAGAACATGGGTGTTAAGGGAACCGCTGGTGATTCGTCCGACTGCCCAGTAAAAGATCCCTTGAGATCTGCCGTCAACTGCCTCAAAGTTGGATGCTCCTCTGATAACATTGATGATGCATAACCTAGCATACGCACTGATGGTAGGCAAATATACCTGACTGGTTTCACCACATCGGCATCATGTCTCCTCATGACATCAACCAATGCCTCCACTGGAATAGCTGAGTCTAAGGCCCAGTCATGCTGATTCACCCAGACATATGGTGTCTCTACATGTCGTAACGCTGACCGTACACCCAAACCAAACCCAATCCGCTCCCTAGGCTCGATGATAATGAGGCTCTCATACTTGGTGACATCTAAAGTCGAACTTGTGTGATCTTGCCCTGGAGACCCGTATTCTGCAATCTCCGTAAAGACTCTAGGTTGACTGGTGTCACTTTGAGCAGCCGTCCAGGAATTGAGAAAGAGGGTTTTGACTTTGGACTTGTAAAGATTGTAGGCCTCGGCAATCTCCGGGGTTGCTTGGCCTTTTTTGAGACGGAGGGTAGAAGCAATTCGCTCGAATGTGTCAAGGATGACGATGAGACGGCAGTGAAGAAGCTGAGGGCAGTGGGTGCGGAATGAGGAAAGGATGGACTCGAGGAGGTCGGTAGAGGGCGTAGATGGAGTTGGGGAGGAGGTTATAATAACAGTAAGGTCTTTACTTAATATCAGGGGAGACATTGCGCTTGAAACCTATAAGCTTTATGTTGCTTTCAAATTGCAGAGAGGCTTCATAGTGTTGAAGTCTATATCTATGTTACACCAACGATGACAGCGAAAACTAATTAGGGTTTTAACCCTTGAACAAGCCTTCTCAATCCTGGTAACAGCCAATAAAAGTGGATCTAACTACACAATTCTCATACTTTATTATATCCTTGTTTGTATTATTGTAGCCTATCCCACAAATTATGAGTAATACAGCTCAACGCACAAGAGCAATTTCGAGATGTCTGAGGTCAAGTAATGCCACTGATTATATAGCCCAATCTTTTGTTCTCTAGGAGCGGATGTTGCCGCCAATATTTCCATATCTGCTTACTAGGCTCGGATTTGTCTGACCGCTTAAACTTTGAAGGATCTACTGTTGTTTTATGGCATTCGGGACCGTAGATCATTATTGCAATACCGAGCTTGAAGGTGGGGATGTAATATTACATTTCGTTCCTTAGCCCGCACAGTATATATTGAATGGTCAGAACACGAAGCTTTGGATGGCTAGCATGTAGTAGTAGCCTGGTGGTTTACTGTATTCGTTTTATACACACAATAATAATGTAACAATGATACACTCTTACCAGGCTCCGGTAAATCGGAAGGGCCGTGTTTCTCCCGAGTGCTCATATTTTCTCAGTTTTCATGCTTATAGTAGCAGGCCTTAAAATATTGTCTCGGGAAACCGCCTGGTCCGATGTATCATCTTGCATATACATAAGATAGCCAAGCTCATCATGCACAGCTTATCAACAGGCTTGATACAACCTCAAGCATTGGTACTGCTGACATAAATAAGAGGTATAATGATAGAAAGGAAGTCCGAGTGTGGCCGACTGAGATAAGTATAACGAATAATTGTTTACTCGCTGCAAAAGTGGAAGCCTACTGTCTGCGGGGTTTCTATTGAAACGAGTCCAATCATCTTTAAACAAGTTAATCTTTACGAAAACAACAGTCGTCCATGTTGGATAGCATGGCCAAGCCACGAAGCATCAGTCAGTCAGTTGAAGGCATGCTAGGACAGCAATGCTAATATAGAGGAAATTCATGGCATATAAACGAGGTGCCTCCCCACCTGTTGGCCATTATATTTGCATGTTTGTCACCAAATACCTCCCTCATCTCCTCTATTTTTTGTTCACTGTGAGATCCTTCATTCTCATCATGCTTGTCCCCACCGAGTATCACGCTTTTCTAACTACCGTCGTCGCGCGAGCAGTGAACACAACCATGAATGCAACCAACTCCCATGGTGTCAACGAAACACTGACTTCATGGAAAGCCTCTCCCAAATTTCGTGGAACTATGGACATCATCTGGACCTGCATATCTGTTCTTTTGCTATGTTCGTACAAATGCATGCATCTGGACGTTCCTTTGGTCCCTGTTGAGAGGAGACCATCATATCTGAAGAAAGTCAAAGATATGTA
This sequence comes from Catunica adiposa, assembly GCA_001640685.1. Lineage (NCBI taxonomy): Eukaryota > Fungi > Ascomycota > Sordariomycetes > Microascales > Ceratocystidaceae > Catunica > Catunica adiposa. The sequence continues at coordinate 29,306 of LXGU01000255.1, forward strand.
TGCAATGTTCTTCCAGGGAAATTCCCGGCAAGCCCCAGAAATTATTAGGGATGTTGCCGATATCCCACCTCCTACCCCGCCCTCACATTCTACAGTGAAAAAGGTCTCTGAACCTGAGAAGAAAAGTTGCTGGCAGAAGATCAAAGGTTGGCTGCATATTATCTACAGGGGAGTCCACCCTTATGGGCCTAAGATTTGGAAAATGATGGTCATGTTGACCGCCCCCGAACTTGGAGTTGCCCTCAGTCTCACCGAATTAAGTCGAGCGACCCAGATACTCTACCATTTTAAGACTACAGACTCTCCCTGGTATGCGTTTGAGAAAAAGAAAAGACCTTGGTTTGACTTTTGGTTAGTTTTTATCAACATCATCTCGGGATCTCACGAGAGAGAGATGAGACGGCTCAAACACAAGAGTATTGAGTGGACGAAGCAGAGTGACCAGGTGATTTATGATCATTTAACACTGACGCATTCATACTTTGCGTTGATGAAGGGCATAGTGAGACCAGCCTTTTCAGCTACTGGGGAGGACTACGCTCTAAGTTCTAATCAAAACCACCAAGATACTCAACGCCCATCGTCCAATCCAATTGCAGAATTATCGCCCGTGTACAAACCCGGGTATATAGATGGAAAGCGTTGGACAAGCTTTCGTGATTTAAGTGGCTTTCACCCCCATTACAAGGAGGGTCTTTATGTGCCAGAAGACTTCCCTGAAAATCCTCTAGTGACAACATACGAGCCCGAGAAGTTGTGTATTCCTTATAATGAACGTGATGAAAGCCAGCAGTTCTTTCAAGTCACATTACATGAATATGGTATGTTTAGACACCCAAATATAGATAATCTAAAGATATATGGCTGTATACTAACGCATGTGCATTATAGTAATGTTCCTCCGCATCCTCAATGAAGAAAAGGATGAAGCAACTCGCAAAACCAATCTTCGTAGATCCATGATTTTGAAAGAACAAATCTCCGGATTAACCAAAGCCGATACCTTCGCCAAGATTATCACTTTCTGGCAAGCCCTGTGGTTAGCTTGCAATATCATTGCTCGTCTCGTCCAATATCTTCCAATAGCTCCGCTTGAGCTTGCCACCGTCGCCTATTCTATCTGCGCCTTATTTATCTACATCTTTTGGCTATCTAAGCCCTATGATGTGTCTAGGCCGGTTGTCCTCTACGACTTCACTCCGGAGATATTCGCCAAGATCAAAGCAAGATATGCCGCACAAGAACTCAATTTTCAGCATGAATGGGATGATCTGATGCACATTGCAAACAAGCACAAAATCAAGTTCCCCAAGCCGATTGAGGAACTGCTTAGCCCCATGCTGCCATACCTATTTTGTGGGCTAGATTGCAACTCTGGGAACGTTTTCGCTGTCATAATTTTCTGGCTGCTAACAACCATGTTTGGCTGTGTTCATATTCTGGCGTGGAAATGGATATTCTCAAGCTTTAAGGTACAATGGGCGTGGCGTGGCTTGGCGTTGATTTGTACAGTTGGCCCGGTTGTTATCCTCCTCGTGGTCAATCTGGTTATTATCTTGGCATACAATATATTATCCTTGAAGATCAAGTTTTGGGGTGACGAGATGGCACAGCAGTGTCGTAAGGACCACACGACAGTAAATAAGAGGATTTGGGCATATGCTGTTGATATGCCGACCTTCTACAGAGAACGGAAAGAATACAGAGCTACAAATGATGAGACATCTAATGAGAACGATAGAACTCTGAGTATCATCGTTATCTTAATGATCACTCTCATTTTTATTCTGGTAGCTATATATACCGTGGCCCGTTGGGGTACAATGGTGTTGGCTATATATTGTTTGTACTTGATGCCGGATGGAACGTACATTAGCACAAATTGGACAGTTCAGTTGCCCTCCCTGCATTGAGACTTGCGAGGGTGGTTAGCAAATCACTTCGTCTAATGATGGTTTGTATATATAGTTTAGTATTGGTCCATAGTGTTGGCCCATAGTATCATGTATATTGTTGTATACATCAGTCACTTGCCGATTTCTATTAACCCTGTGACACATATAATATCTGAACCTACTTAATTGATTTGTTTATTAAGTTACATCTACCAGCCTCACAAAGAGTATATGACGCCGGACTTCCACAAGTTGTTACCGGAGAGAGTGCAAAGCCGTCTGCTCGGCCTAGAACCGGCTCAGCTTATGTTGTTGTATTGGTTTACGTCTACA
>LXGU01000256.1:0-31137 GCA_001640685.1 Catunica adiposa
CGGTGTTGTATGTTTTTTGCCTCATATTTACAAACCCTAGCACATAACCCCAATAACTTCAATAGCCCCACTTAATTATCCCTAAAGGGAAAGAAGTAAACAATAGCTCGCGCCCATTACACATCGCGGTGCATAGGATAGTGATAGGATAAGGTTGGTGATACACTTATTGATTTTTTGGGGTTTTTTTTTCATCTATCTTTGATTATTTTGGATACAAGAGATATATATACGATGAGTGAGAAGATTGAGAAGCCAGTTAAGGTGAAGAAGGCCAAGTCTTCGAAGGATAAGGATAAGGAGGTGGATAAGGATGGGAAGAAGACACATAAGTTGGCACTGAAGGGGAGTTCGAGGATGGTGACGGAGTTTGTGAGTGTTCTTGTTGCAGAGCAGAGGGAGTTACTTGGAAGCTGACTTGTGGATATTAGTTTCAATACTCGATTCATTCTATTTTGTGAGTGGCGAGGCTGCGAGGCTGACGGGTGTGTATTGGGTGTATTGGGTGAAATGCTAATAATAATAGGTTTCAACGCGGTGTTTATCCAGCTGAAGACTTTGCAGCGTAAGTAGTGTTCATTTTTGTGCTGGGGATATTTTAAGCGGTGACTAATGATTAATAGTGTGAAGAAATACGGACTCAATATGCTGGGTAAGTCTCATGAGATATAGGAACAACCATGGATCTCAACTAACGGGTGCCAATAGTGTCTGCGGACGACCAGGTAAAGGCGTACATTAAGAAGATTATGGGCCAATTAGACAAATGGATGCTTGGTGGGAAAATCTCCAAGCTTGTCATCGTGATCACCGATAAGGACACCGGAGACCACGTGGAAAGATGGCAATTTGATGTACGTATTCCACCCACTTCTCTTCCCCCCTCGTCTCCCTATCAACATTATACTAAAAGCCCCCTAGGTCCAAATCTTCAACGCCAAACCTGCAAAGAAGCCCACTGCCACTCCAGCCACGCAAGATGAGAACGCCCCCTCGGCCTCTACGCCGTCGGCGCTCTCTCCCGACAAAACCGAAAAGGAAATCCAAGACGAGATTGCGGCGTTATTCCGGCAGATTACGGCGTCGGTGACGTTTTTACCGCAGTTGCAGGGAGACTGTACGTTTAATGTGCTGGTTTATGCGGATGCGGATTCGGAGGTTCCGGTGGAGTGGGGGGATTCAGATGCGAAGGAGATTGAGAATGCGGAGAGAGTTCAGTTGAGGGGGTTTAGTACGAGTAATCACCGGGTGGATACGATTGTTAGCTATCGGTATACCGGGTAGATAACTACGGCTTGTTTGGAATTGCTGGCTGTGAGATGAGTATGAGGTTGTGGTGGTGTTTTCAGCGTTGTTAGGATTAATGAACTGTTTGGTTTTTTTTTAAAGAAAAAAAATGATATTGTATTTATGGCGAAGGGATTGGATGCTCGTAATATTAACATTGCCTACTTGTGAGTTACTTGAGGGAGATTATCTCGGCCATTATCCCGATCCTTTCTCCAGGTTACGTTTCACAAACTCGTCCCCACATTTCCGGATCCCGACAGAAGTGGGGCAAATACCGAGTGTCTTCGGTCACTTCATCGCCATTTGTCCGTTGTAGAACTTAAATTTATCAAAATTATATTTTATGTTATAGTCTACCCTCCCTCATACCTTGTATATTTTCATATGACATCACATGTGGTCTATCTGAAAGACCTAGAGAATTACTTGGTGATCACTTAGAAGTCGGCGGTCAGGCAAGTAGCCTGCTTAGGGTGATAATGTCAATGGCTACGTGAAGGTGACTAAGCAACCTAATCCCAAATAACGGTGCCAAGACTAGACGGGACATCATGCTGGTGGATGGCACAGTGGGTAATAGGGGGGAGGATCAACCAGTCAGGGACGAAGGTAACGGGGTCCTCGCTGATCATTGGTTGCTAGGTGGTGGGGACCATGAGGGGGTGTGCAGTGATTGGGCGGTGTTGGAGAAGGACATGACGATTGGGGGTGTGTTCGATGTGTGGGTCTGGCAGGTGGTGATGGGTCAATGGGGTTGGGTTCTGGAATGAGGGATGTGAGTGGGCTGGTAGACAAAGGGTATGAGATTATATCTCTATCTTTGTAACTATAGGCAATAGTGGGGCACCTGTTGGGCCATCAACTACCCAATTGCCCATACACCGCCGCCTCGAAACTTATGTACTTGATTAACTACATCACTGTCGCCTACCGAGTATAATCTCCACCATAGTTAGTCCGTATGTACGCCGTTCCTCATGCAATACACCTCTCGCTTCCTGCGCACCACGCAGGAGAGAGGCTCTGCCAACACATCCAACACATTGGTCCCCATCACATTGTATCCATTATGTTGTGCCGTTTCTCGTCTGCAGCTGTTAGATCAACATGTGCTAGGACATTGTGGTTGTCTAGGTTGCTGTGTGACTCCTGGGTGTCTTAGATAGGGTAGAAAGCTTCCCGTGGCACAATGTTTGGTACTGGGGACGGAGATTGGTAGTGGTGCTGCTAAAGTTATGTGTTAAGGGCAGCGGGTGGTTCATCGGGGCGTTCAGGAGCTTGGGCTTGTTGCTGGTGGTGATCTTTGTTGTGGGTGTGTGTAAGTGTGATTGCTGATCGTTGACATTGGCAACGGGGTTGTGCTTACATAATTTGCGAGATCGAAGCGAGATCAAGGCGTATTGCTGTAGACAAGTCTTACTGACTTGAGTTGTTGTATCCCTTATGTAACACTAACCTTCTGGAACTCAACTCTAGGGATGCCAGTTCTCATGATTGTTAAGAACCTCTTTCTGGACATAACAAGAACACATCCAACCAGCCAATTCACCTAATTTTCCCACAAATCGCCATCATCTCCCACATACAAAATCTCCTCCCAATTTTCCCACCGGCCAACCCGATCCCCTCCATACCTAATGACCCACACCCTTCCTCAAGTTCCCCAGCTGCCAAGTCATCTTCCACCCCCTCAATCTCCCCTCAATCTCTTTTCTTCTTCTCTCTCTCTCTCTCCATCTTCTCCCCTCACTCCCCATACCCCCTTCCCCGCACCCACCTCTCGTCGCCCCCAGCTCCTCAACTCCCAATGAGACGACCGTGACGTTGGCGGTCTGCCAATCGCTTGAGGGGAACAGGCTGCCCCTGGGGAAGTGGGTCGGCTCCAAGTTGCCAAACTAGAGCATAAGGGACGATGTGGGGAGGTCGAAGGGACTAGGAGTATGCGTGGTTGGCTGGACGGGCGGTGGATGTGGACGGATGGGACTAGGTAGTTCGGCCGGGATTGTATGGTTAGTCAGCAAATTGTGATTGGACCTGGCGGGTGACTGACGGCTATTATACCTTTGTCCTCTATATTAGGAAATTCCATATTGTCAGTAGTCTATTACCGTAAGTGACTAGTGTGCTAACGTTGGGGTTGCCCGATGTATCATCTCCTGAAGGCAATAAGCCTCATCTCGGCGTTTGTATTTTAACCGAGCCGACTATATGAAGATATCTCGATCATCTCACGATGAATTTAGCCGGTAAGAGCCTCGTATGTATATCAAGAAAGCAATGGATAACCTCAACCCCCATCGCATTTGTGATCTCTGAATAACCATCACTGTCCCAAATACTTGTTTCATAAACAAAATCGCCACCCAAGGCACAGACTCAACCGCCTATCCGACCGCAACCCCATCCAATCTCTCCTCTGCACTGAATTTGTCCTGTCCCTTCATCTTCTTTGTCTGCAATATCTGCAACGCCTGTAATACTCACCCAACTCCCCCAGAAAATCCAACCCAGCCATTCCCCGCTTCCCCAGACTCCACAGTCGGCGCTTCCTCGGCGCTTCTCTAGGGAAAAGTCCACAGGGCACCCCTCCCCCCCCTTGTGGTCCACGCCTCTAGACAAAGAGAGCGAGAGAAAGAGAGAGAGAGAGGGTGTGTGTTTATGTATTGTGTGAGTGAAAGCGAAAAAGTGCGATCTTCACTCTATTCGATGTTGCAGCCAATGAGAAAATTGGGAATTATTTGGCCACATGACCGCTTTTTCGACTCGGCTTTGGATATTCCGGTCGAAAATACAGAATTAATAAGAATATATCGGGCATTTTATTCTGAGATTTATTCTAGTCTTTCTTCTGTGAGATAATTATAACCTGATCGAAGTGTCCGCCAATTAGATCTTTGCCTTCTATTATAGTCATTGTTGGTTCACACATCCGGATATTTGGATATTTACAATATGCGTTCAATAATCAACATCACGCCATTTGTAAATGTCAAACTTCCCCAGATTTCCCTCGTCTCCACTCACACAACACTCTCTCGCTGGAGTTACCATTGTATCCATTGTAACCTTATGCTCCGGACCTGTCCTACTCAGTATCTCCTATCTCCTCGTAAATCCCAATTTACAACCTTAATTCGCCACCTATCGGACACTCTGATTCTGTCACTTGCCGCCCAACTTGCGCGCCAACAACCTCCACGTCCCATTGGGATTTCCCTCTGCCGCTATACCAAATCCAGTGTCAAATCCATCATCAGATCCATCATCAAACCCATCGTCAGATCAAGTCTCAGATCCAGTCTCAGATCATCCCAATACAATATTCAATACTCATAATTCATGATTAATCCCTATCCTTCTCTACTTTTTCTCCTCAATGGCCCTACACCCTAAACCCTCTTAAAAAAGTAAACATACGCAAACTTGGACATCGCGTCGCCATCTTCCGCCTTCACAACCTTTTCATCGTTGAACAAGACCCACGAGTCAACTCCCTCCACTTCCTTCCGCGCGAATGCCACATAATGCCTACAATGAAACCCCATCATTAGTAACATATTCAAAATCAAATGTCACACCAAAACTTACCCAGTATGAATGCTCGTCCCCTTGTGGCAAACCAACGACTGCAACCTAAATTCTGCCGGTAAATCTCCCCTCCCCGCAATTGGCATATCACCCTTCTCCTCCTCCTTCTCCTCCTCACTCCCCGCCTCCACACCCTCCGCTTCAGGATTCTCAAACAGCCACATAACCGCCAACTCCATGTCACCCCCTTTCTCCCTCAGCGCCCTCCTCGCCACATTCACCGCAAACCCCATTTCCGTCAACTGTTGGATCTTCTCCTCGCTGGCAACATCCGCCTTCTTCCCACCACCAGCCTTGACAACCGGCGGCTCATCAATATCCGGATCGTCCATGTGCTCAAATAGCCAGTTCATCGCCGCCTCTGGGTCACTATTTCCCGTGGCCTGGAGGGCCCGTAGACAGCGGTTCAGCGGCATGCCCATCGCCATCAGCGCCTCTTTCGCCGTCTCGCAGGGCTGGAATGCTGCCGCTGGTTCCGCATCTTCGGGAAGCAATTCTTCGCCAGGTTGAAGGCCCTTTGACTTGTAGGCATCCAAAGTAAAGGAGTCAGTAGGGACAATCACGGGGACATCCACCTTGACAGGAACCCAGTTGACCACTGTCATTTTGCTAGCATTGATAGTAAGGACATCAGGGAAGGTTTTGAACAGAACTTGCTTGGTGAAGCCATCCTTGCTCTGGCAGGCCGCACACGTAAGTTCGACGGTTTCCTCGTCGGTGAAGCGCTCAAGGCATTCCTGTAGGGTAACAGGACGGTATTCATCCTTGGGAGGCTCATCGCCTGCCGGGGCCGAAGATTCAATTTTTTCTTTCGGGATATCAATGAAGATACTCTCCTGCTCTGTAGTCGTATACCGCACTTTCTTGCAACTCTTGCATGCCAGCTTTTGCTCCAGAGTAAATCTAAACTTATCCGCCGGGTCCGGGCGCCCGGCCTCCTTGCAAGCTGCTGAAACCTTAGTAAAAAGATGCTGGAGGAGTTCAAAGGCATCCTGCTGCCGCATAGTCGAGAACTCCGCATGACCCCGGCCAATCAAATGTTTGAACATTGATGGCGCAATTCCACGCTGATGAACAGGTTCATCCGTAGTCTCGGGTCTAGCGTCAGCATTAGGTTTCGAATAGCGCCCAGATAACAGGCCGTGAGCAAGCTTGATGAGCTGAGTCTCGATATCATTGGCCGGTTTCTCAACCATTGGGGCCGAGTCGAGGGGAACGTAAAAACGCTCTTGATAGGCAGGCAGATCAAACAGACATTGAATGATACTAGCAAGGTAACAACTGTTGCCCAGGTTTTTAATACCCGTGAGCCCAGCTCCAAAAAGAGGCTTAAGTTGTTGCCCATCACTAGTAGTCATGTCAAAGTCCCATTTCAAATTCTGATCAATCTGCATCTCCGTCAAAGTCTGCTCCGTCTTGCTCACCCGCGCCAAATCAATATCCCAATAACTCAAATGCTCCGCCAACTTCTTGTCTATCCGTTCCTCATCACAAGAGTAGCAGTAAATGTCTGCTGAACCATCCGAAGTGATAGACCCCAGCTTGACCGCAACGCCATGGCCAGTCTCTGTAGCATGGGCAAGCCCGTGGGAATGGCCATCGTAGCCACCCATTTGCTTCCGGCCACATCCCAGATTCCCGCACTCTAAGCACAACCAGAGGTTCTTGTCGAGTTCGCAACTGTTGCACTGGACATTATGCACGTCGATAGACCTCTTTTCATGCACCTGCTTCAAATCCAAAATGTGGTTGCACTCATTTAACTCCAGCTCCCATGCCTTAACCTCCTCTTGTCGTGAAAATGTATTGGCCTTGAGAACTCCCTCAATCACCGGCGCCAGTAGCGGGTCACTCTTGTCCAGATCCAGCATACAGGCATGGCAATGCGCTGTTGTGTTGATATCGTACCGGTCCTCGTCTGTTTCTGCGGCAATTGCTAATTTTGTGATCTTTGCTGGGGGCTCAGTACGCTCTCTCAGCTTGCGTGTCCGTCTAATGTTTAGAATAATGGGATGTTGAAACGACCCTGCGTGGAGAGCAGCATGCTCGTTGTCGCCGGTGCACCCGCCGTTATAGCATTGGAGGCATACATCGATTCCGGTGGCGTCGTCAACAGAGTCAAAGCACTGAGTGCAGTCCTCTCTGTAAACGGCCTCGGATGGCAACGGGGCACGCAAATCTGTAGAAAAGGGAGGCCCGGGGGTCAGTATAGTATCGGGCCGCCAGGTGGGGAACTAAGCAAGTAGCTAGGAGCTACTAGTAGATACCGGGGTTCGATCTTACTTAGAGATTTGATATGTTCACACGACATTATGGTTGATGACGATGATAAATTCCGTCTTTCTATGGGAAGATTAGATGAGGGAATGATTCCTGATGATGGTAATTGTGAGTTTAAAACGGCTGCTCTCACGGGATAATCTCTTTGAATGTTCTCTACACCGATTTTAGACGAGGCTGTGGTCTACGAAGCTGACGCCTGCCTTGTGAAGCTCTCCACTAAATTTTGGAAAATTGCCCAGTTAGAGGCCGTGTTTGGTTGTTGCTGATTTAAGGTGAGTTTTGACGGGTCGCTTTTTTTTGGTGGGGTTTATTGTTTGACACTTGCCGAATGGAGCGTCGTGGGGTTGCAACCTAGTAAACGCAGTTGCGATTTAATCAACTGTCACAAAACTGTCACAAAACCTCCTGGTATCTTTTCACCGGTGACTTCCAACAATTGGCCACCGTTGTTGAGAACGATCTACTATCAAATAAATACGTCATCAAACATTAACCTCGTCGCCCGACTATCTCCTCTGGTCCGCTATCCATGTTTCACATGGTTGTATCGCCAAGTTCATAACGTCATTGGCCCACCTCCCCACATCCCAACCACTTGATCGCCATTCCCCAGACTAGGACCAGCCAAGGCGCGAACCCTAATATGTGGAGAAGATCATCACTTACTCATCATGGACTGGAAAATCACGCAAGCCTAGACAACCCCTTGGTTGATAGCCTAATCCATTGCCAATGACCCATCGTCGCCCGGGATCCTAATAGCTTTAGCGGATTTCAGAACTAACCCAACCCACAACTGCATGGTTGTCTAACAACAAGGAGGAGATTAATTGTGCATGCTACTGACAAGCAGTTAAAAGTTTGCCAACCGCGGGTCATTTGACGATCTGAGCCCAAATAAAGAGCCGAGATGCAGACTCTGTTTGTGCGTCCAACTGGCCATATGAGAATCGATATAGCCTATCCATTTACACGGCAATATAGCACCGAAGTCTAGAGGTCCATGCCCAATAGTGCCTTTGAAATTACGAAACATCTGTAATGAAGCTCATTTCATATTTGGGAGGCCTAGCACCTAACCAAGAACCTCTTGGCCCCAAGATAATTCCATTGTCAATCAAGTCCAAGCAATACGGCCCTGCTGTCGAGACACACGGTCCCCACTTTGCTGGTTATTCTCTTCTTAGCCTCTGCGTATTCTTGCCCGTTTGGCTTGCTAGTCAAGCGTTCGCGAGGATTTCCTCTATGTGGGCCGATGCGCTCCCCCCTAGGAAGCCGTCGCCCGGTCAGGGAGGGCGTGTACATGAACGCTCCAGAGTAGTCGCATTACCAGACATAACCATGTGGGACTGTTTGTCGACAAGTATGAGGGTATTCAAGGGCTGGATAGGTGTGATAGGCTGTATGGGGCTCTTATGGCCGGGTGTAGCTAGGACTAATGACCAACTTGGCGAAAGCATGCAGTCTCCCCCTTCTAGGTGCGTCGTCGTAGGAGAGGTTTACGGATTTCTTCTTTTTTTTTTTTTTTGACATTTAGTGGGGTCATTGAGGAAGTAATCTTTGTCACGGGTTCTCAAATGGACAATCCTTGAGGATGGTGAGGAGACATTGGGCTATGATGATGATGATGTTGGCGTTGTCTGTGTTTTGACGATTCAAAATGTTAGAAGGAAGCAAGCAAACTAAACAAGCGGAAGCAGATACAGGGTCTACCATTCAGGGTTACGTTTACTCAATGTGCTCCGGCAGCATAATTCCTCTGGGTCGGCTACTTTATCCGGGCCGACTGAGGCTGTACCAAGTCTTTGGCAAGTATGTGCGGACTGGGTCATCTCTTGGCCACATTCAGCAACAATAACAACAACGGTACTCGCTCATTATTGCCCGACGGACTTTCCATATAACGACGGCCGAAACTACGATGGCCTTGACTACGGGTACCACTTAGCTGCATGCAGACATGATCAAGCCCTTTCTTGGCATCGAGGCTCTTATAGAGAAGGGAGTCGGCGGAATTAGTCGATCGCCTCCCCCCTTCACTTGCTGCAAAAGGATGTAGGGTGTCTATCTAGCCTATATGTTCTAGTATGGCATCGTGACATGGTATACTGATTCTACAACTGGAATGGAACGTGTGACTTCTGCCCGATACACAGTAATACCGAAGGAATCAGGTGAGAAAACGTGACGGTCTCGGAAGTACGAGTGAGAGCAGCTCCGATGGCATCGCTTTGTTGGCTCCGGAGACAATCGGGTGTTGTAGGTTTCTGGGGAAATTATGGGGACTGGGAGATGATGGGGAGAATATGGGGAAGAGGGAAATGTGAAGACGAGACAACGGCGCTATGTAACCATGTTGGGAAATTGGCGCGGTTGGACTGGTTTAGGAAGAGAAGTGGGAAGATTTTGAGGGAACAGCAGCCCAACCACTGACTACGGGATCGCGAGATTGTAGGACTTGGAGTAATGGAGAAAGCCAAGTTCGGGGAAAGGGGCTGAAATTTACGGAGAAATCGAGTGATGATAGATCGGTGGAAAGAATAGTATGAGGCTCTACTGATCGGATTGGATCGGAGGCTCTTTAACGGGTGACTTTGGGGTTAGGAGAAGACCGGGTGAGGCTCAAGGAGATATGTGCTGTAACGTCAACGACAGATCACGAGGGCCCAGTTTTACAGAGTGTATTTTCAATATACCAACGACACTGTATGACGAAGTGAGAATTTGATGATACTCGAGAAAACGCTTCGAGTATATTAGCGAGTCCCATTGTACCTTCCTTGAAAGCTCTGGCGAAAATCCGGGGAAAGTCCACACGTCCCCGCCTCCACAAATTCCCCAGATTTGAAAAGTAAATACAGGAATTAAACGAGACCAGCAACTTGTAATGATTTTGGTGATATTCTACTCAAATTGCACATCGCGTGCACTTCCCCCAGCCCATCAAGGCCATCCTCCAAGCCGCTAGTGCAGTTATGATACGACCTCCGCATCCACGCCCGGCGGTCTATTGGCTGGATCAAGTCACTTAGTTTGTGAGTTGCCGTCGTCGTCGATGGAAAACACCTCAAATTACCCCAGTTCTCCGCATCGAAGGGCGGACTGCTCCACTTCCCCAGAATCTTATGATCATTAGGGGCATCAATTATCGGCGAGACTGCGGGGGGATGTTGGCTGAGGTTTGGGTGGGAGGTGCAGGATGATGACGCGGATCGATGGTCGCGACCATGCCTATCTCCAAGGTTTCCGGCAAAAACCCTCCCTAGGAGCCATAGTCACTCACCAATTCAACAAAATCTAAACCCAGGAGCGGGTTGGATATTCATCTTATTATTTGGGGCGATATTGGAAGGGATCAGCATAAATGCGTGTCTGACAAGCGGAGTAACTTAAGTTGTTGTTGGCAGCCCGGGAATTTGGTTCTCATTGGTAATTGGATATTACGCGGATGTCATATTGAAGGGCCGGATTGAGGATTTATTCTCGGGCCTTCTTTGGCTGAGGAGGTTCTAGGATTGGAAAGCGGCCGGTCGATCACAAAAGCACTGACTTGATGTCGGAGTGAGGCGCATTGTAAGTGGTTGCTTGAGTTGATGGGAGCGACCATGTGTAGCGATTGGAATTATAGTGACATATAGTGACATCTATAACAGCCCGCTGAAAAAAAATGCACATGACATTTAAGTGATTGGGTGGATGTCACTATCAATTTTACGTGGTGTCAACTCAGCCGTGCCCTCCGTAACCCTCTTGAGATATCCGTATTATATCCTCCCAAGTTGATGTGTCTACATAGGTCCAATTATCTATCCACATAAAAAAATTTTAAAAAATTTTAAAAATTAAAAGCAAACATATTTACCAAAAAAGACAAGGTGCCCTAAAAACGCCCAATTGTGATATTTCCAGTAGGTCTCTCTCCCTTGATAAATCCAAGGGCAAAATACCTCGTCTCACTCACACACACACACCCCTCATCCACCAAGCATTATAATGTCAAATCCATATGTAAGCCAAAGCTTCATCTCCCCGTGGGGAGACGCACCACATGACCTGGGGAAACCACCAGGATATTTTCCTTTTAGCTTTCGCCGGGGGATGTAATCGGCCCTTTCATGGATACATTCTCTGGGGTAGTGGGGAACACAGTATTTAGGGTTTAGTTGTAAATGCAGTGTATGTTCATCTGGGGTATTTCACGGGGTCTGGGTTCCATTCATGTAATGTTCATGATGTTGGGATTTTGCGGGGGAAATTAGAGTTTAGGTTGTGTCCATCAAATTTGAGTCGTTGGATGATTGATGAGTAAGCAAGCCAAGTTGGTGATGCTTTGCAGGAAGTCACAAAGCTATTTCCTTGGGTGTTGTCTTGTTTTCTGTTATGCATGCAACCATGTGGAAACAGCGATGATCAGCGTTATGAAATGGAGGCTCTTATAATCTTAACAAGAACTAACACAGCACAAGTGGGTTCTTGCCCTTATAGAACAAAAAGGAAAAAAATAAGGTGCTCTGAGAAGGGATAAGTGCGTGGTTTCTCCAAGTGTCAGAGTTGAGCGTCTCCAACTTTTAGTATGGTTCAATTGGAGATTATGGATTTTCCCGATCGCATGAGTTTGAAGGTCTTGCGAAGAAGCTAACGAGACGGATTAGAAAAGTGATTGATATCGTCATCGGTATGCTCATGATATGGGAATTGCGGTATATACAACCAGTCAAGGAGCAAATATCACTCCTGACGTCACTTCACCAATACATGTCATGTGCTCATGTTCGTAACCCTCCCCATACAACCTAAGACACCTCACCTCCCAGTCTCAAAATTAGAAAATAGAAAATAGAAAATTCCAACGGAAAAACCTTCTTTGTTTCTCCACACTCAGGCGACCCCAGGTCTCCCTTCTCATCACTTTTAACTACACACCCTCCAAAACAGAAACAACATACATATACCCCTGTTAGACAAAAGAGAGTCGGTCCGATTAGAGGTTTGCAGTTTCCTCTTTTTTTTTTTTTGCCTGCTGCATTTTACCATCTGCTGTTGTGGAAGGTGTGGATTTAGGGCTTTCCCCCAGATCAAAGAAAAAGAAATAGGTGCAAGAGCCCAAGAAATCTGACTCGATTCGGTAGTTACCACAGGGAGCCTGGATTGATGGTAGAACCCACTGTAACTGTCAGTGAGAGCGTCCAAGTATGTTTAACAACTGCGCTAAGGAGGCGCTATTGGCACAACGAAGCTGAATTGAGCTTGTTGATGGGCGCTTTTAAACCCTGAGTTGGCAGGTTGTCAAGTCTGGGGAAGTCTAAAGCATGATGTTGTTTTTAGGATATTGCAGCAACAAGGCTACGAACTAGTGAAAGCCTGAATCTGGGGATTACATGCAAAATTTTCATATTCCTTGGCTGGCTAATGTGATGAGAATTATAGAATCAATATAATGACAATAGGGAAGCCAATAGGGAAGCCATTAGGGAAGCGTTGCGAGGGATAAGTACAATGTATTAGTCATAAGACTCAGACTAATTTACGACTAGGAGCAGCTAGCCAAGTGGTAGGGTTATTGTTTAGATGTATAACCCAATTGTGACCTCCAACTTTAGCGCATCGGATTGACCGTTGTGACAGGAACGTACTAAATGTGCCATTACTCTAGATGTAGAATGATCACAAGACCATTTTCCTCTTCATCTACTCGTGGGCTACGCGCTCCAACGCGTCTTGTGATAGTTAGTATGTAATGCCAACCCTACATATCTAGCGTCCTCCACAGCCCGCCACGCCGTATTGTTTTCTCTGTCTCAGCTTATACCCTATCGTAAACCTGAATATACAAGCACGAGCTCGCCATGGTGCCTCCCACAACTAGACGCCAACTCTCATCTCTTCATGTGCCTCATCATCTCATAAGGCTCCGTGTTTCTAGCAGATGGCCTAGGCGTCTCACCCTGTCTGCAAATCTAGTTCAAAATCTGGAGAAGCTCGGGCAATTTTGGGGTTGCGGAGGGTAGCACTGGTCCCTTCAGGGCGGCGAGAGATGCCTGGGGCCTCTTAAGACCCTGTATGATTGGTCTCATCTCTGTCTGGTCAACGCGCGCTCCGGGGCTTATCGAGAAGTGGTATATGGATATATCTGCATGGCGATGCGTAGATAGAGACTTTCGGGAGCCCGACGCGCCGGATGACCGTGAGAAGGGCAGGGCTAGGGTTTTAATGGACGAAACAATGTGTTTGGACAGTCTAGTTGCATTTTTACGCCGTGTGGCACACTGGGTGAATACGGGGTATCAAAATTGATTATCAGGCACAGAGCCGCTGTAGTACAGAACATCAAACAATGATTGCTACCCGCTGGTTGTGGTCCAGGAACGGAACAGAAATGATTTCTGGCCCAAGTTTGCTTCGGGTGCCAATGAGCCGCAGGCATATGCATCCAAAGATTGTTCCAAACGGGACCTTTTGGTCATAGAAACACAATGGCCAGTGCTTGACAAAGTCTGACAACGAGCTGGAAAATATATGGTGGAGAATGGATGCTCCTCAATGCTAGCGATTCCATAGTGCAGAATTCGCCATAGGCCTGGAACTCTAAGCGGGGCCTAGAAGTAAAGACAGCTCGGGCGAAGAAGCACACTTACGCGAACAGGTATTTCCCTGGATTAGCGTGTGAGGATTATAGTGTTGGAAGGCCTGGTAGTACTGTTGTTAGTGGATATGTGGATATGTGGTTTGTGCGTATAGTCACGAGGACCAATTGATATCGTGGAGTGAGGCCTCGGAAAAGTATCGTGAGAAGTTTCCTGGTATTATTCAACCCGGGACTGCCGGCCAGTGATGGTAGTACTAAGAATATCGATGATTAATATCTAAATCAGGAGCAAATGCAAATCATGCCCATTTCATGCAGAGCCTCCGCACCATATCCACATAACCCGCATCAGCCTGGCCACGTGATGTACGAATGACATATGTCTTCCCATACGCTTATTTTAATCCATAAAATTTAATTTTGGAATTATTTACCTGTTAAATCAAACCTGTGGGCGGCGCAGACGAAAGTTTCAAGAATCAATTTGACTGTTTCACCTACCTCCCGCTCAGTTCTCCTCTCAATATGACGCCCCAAGCTCCCTCTGATCTCGTTTCGATTCTGGCAGCGCCCCCCACAAGGCCCCATGACCAGGGGCCTTCACTACAAATCAATCGCAGCATTGTTCACATGACCTCGACTTGAGACGGTCTCCTACAACTAAATTGCGACACCCTTGTATGTAACCCTCAGATGGTGACCCACGATCTTAATCGGCGGTTGTCGTCGGACAAGTCGTTCACTCTGGGGAGAGAGTGAGGGAGAATGGGGACAGCCCTACAGTGGATAATCGCCAGTGTCAGCTAATGAATCAGGCGTTCAGTAGGCCTGGCATTGGTAGATATGGGGCATTACTTGGCATCTTGGCATCTTGGTAGCCAACCTGGGGGGGGGGCATTTATGAAATCAACAAGGGGGTTGTGGGCGGCTCAAATGTGATGTAGTTCGGCATTCCAGGCTGTACTCTCAGTAAAGAAAGCATCTCCAATTTCGCATCGATCGAGTCGGGAAGCGTCTCCAAATCTCTATTATCTTTTGGTTGTGTTGGTTTTAGATGTTGCATTCTCGAGTTCCCTGAGGCTCACGAGACCGATCGAACTGCCACTTTGGCGCATAACCGCAGAGCCGCCTATGTGTCACCAAAATATATTGTTCCCATGATCAACTTGTCGTCTGTATTATGTCGTTGTGGGCTGGTCTCGGACTGCAAACATACTATTCAGGTCGCAGCCCGTTTATGTCACAATATGCATTATATTCTTGAGCCTCTGATGTCCATCGGCTCATCATGGCATTATTAGTGGTGTTACCTATCCTGGAAACCCAAGAAACCCTAACAAAGCGTGGCCTGTGAGTGGTGCGATTTTCACATCCAGGGAACTCAAAATAGCTACTGTCTTTCCAAATGCTGCATCCTATCACACTCTAACCAACCTCACCGACTTCATATTGATTTCCCCGGAAAACTACTATCTTACTCTAATATCAACCCCAGATTCGCGGAAATATCACAGACAATAACACACTGGTCAAACTGAAAATCCTCTCGTTTAGAATCATTGCATACTCGGTTGGCCCCGAAGCTATCGGCCCTTAAACTCCCAATGCAGCTTAAAAAAACAAACCTCGTGACTATCGTGAGTCTGGCTGCGGCCAGGAAAAAAACAAGCGACTCACGATATCGTTTCCTGGCTGGCCACATGACTTCTGAATTCCTCGTTGCCCCCCCCTTGGGCCCCACCGGCGGCGTCGCCTGCTTGGTCTAGCCCACAATCTTCTTGGTTGCTAAACCCAAATGCGGCACAAGAAAGTGGCATTGGTCACGGCTTAATTAGCGTAAAAAAGAAAACAGAAAATTTACAGTGTGTAGTAGAGGCTCTTAGTGTAAAACCAGGGGGTATCAGCCATTAGCTAAATAATTGGAGATGTGCTGTTTTCTCAAATATGTTTTTCTTTTTTGCTTTCTTCGTTAGGCGAGGCCGTTATTTACACGCCCCCCAAAATGTTTACCAGGCCTTCTCCACACATAAACGAGGATCCCTGGTCTGAGGTTTTCTGGTAGTTGCAGCAGAAGGCAAGCTTGTCGTGTCGTGTTGAAGGATCTCGAGTTTGTATACTCGAGTAATAGAAAAGAATTAGGGCGTGTGATCAATAGGAAAGAGCGACAGATCCACTTACTACCTCATTGCGAATGTCAATCCGGGGGAAGGTACGCCCTGGCCAACCTTCTCATCCTCTGGAAGCAGCTAAGGGAGTAACTCTTCAGGTGGATACTGAGGGAAGGGGGTGTATTTTCTCACTGACCTCTTGGGCTCAAAGCTACCCAATTTCCCCGCAATATTCTCAATTTAGCAGACAACCTAGATCCAGCAAACCGAATACACACCCTAGCTGGACACATCCACCCCCAGCCGACTCTCGCTCGTGCTCTCCCTCTTCTGGGACCCCCGAAACCCCCCAGGTCGTGCTTGGGAGAGACAACCCCTGTCAATACCGACGGAGCACAGCTATGTCCCCAAGCGGTGGTGATGTCCTTGCCTGTTTGGGTATTTGTTGGGGCGTGCGATGATGAAATGAGAGAGAGAGAGAGAGAGGGATGACAAGCGGGCATAGTAGAACCTGGAACTGTAAGTGGGCGATGGGCCGGGCCCCAGGTTTCTCTGAGTGTTTCTGGATTGTCCGGATCTTGGAAACGATTGTGTATATAAGGATCGACCGTCCTCTTGTTCTCCGGATGTTCTTCTCTTCTGTTCATCATCAGTCTCATCTTCATCTTTCTCATTAGTCTACTGGCTTGACTACTTCTCCATCTCAGGAGCTCAGCTTTATCAACCACTCTTCTTTTTATACTTATATCCTTGGATATCTCCCTTGATTCCATCTATTCTTCACACAACAACCACACACACATACATCCAAACACAATGGGTTTCCTCGTCGCCCACACCCAGACGGCCGGTGCCGCTTGGCCCGCCATTGCTGTCGGTCTCTTCGCCGCCTTCGGTGGTATCCTTTACGGTTATGATACCGGTACCATCTCTGGTATTCTGGCCATGGTAAGCATTTCCCACTATACACTTTACCCCCCACTTGACCACCCGCTAACCACATCTTGTCCCCCATTTACAGAAGTACTGGCTTAAGACCTTCTCTACTGGTCACACCAACGCCAAGGGTGAGCCTATCATCACTTCCGGACAGGAGTCCCTGATCGTCTCTATTCTTTCCATCGGTACCTTCTTCGGTGCTCTTTCCTCCCCTCTTCTGTCTGATCGCATTGGTCGTCGTCTCGGTCTTGTCAGCGTCACCTGGGTCTTCAACCTCGGTGTTGCCCTCCAGACTGCCGCCACTTCTCAGCCCATGTTCCTTGCTGGCCGTTTCTTCGCTGGTCTCGGTGTCGGTCTGATCTCCGCCATGATTCCTCTCTACCAGTCCGAGACTGCCCCCAAGTGGATCCGTGGTCTTATTGTCGGTTCTTACCAGCTTGCCATCACCATCGGTCTGCTTCTCGCCAACGTTGTCAACAACGCTACCCACAAGCGCGATGATACCGGTTCTTACCGTATCCCTATTGCCGTCCAGTTCGCCTGGTCTCTGATCCTCTTCTGCGGTATGCTCTGCCTGCCCGAGACTCCTCGTTTCCTTGTCAAGCAGGGTAAGGCTGATGCCGCCGCTAAGGCTCTCGCTCGCCTTCGTCGCCTCGACCAGGACCACCCTGAGATTCGCGAGGAGCTTGCTGAGATCGTTGCCAACCACGACTACGAGATGTCTCTGCGCGCCGAGTCTTCCGTCTTCGATGCCTTCAAGCCCCCTATGCTGCGCCGTCTTCTCACTGGTGTCTGCGTCCAGGGTCTTCAGCAGCTGTCTGGTGTCAACTTCATCTTCTACTACGGTACCAAGTACTTTGAGAACTCTGGCATGTCCAACGCTTTCGTTGTTTCCATGATCACTTCTTGCATCAACGTCGTCTCTACCCTGCCTGGTATCTGGGCCACTGACAAGTTCGGTCGTCGCAACCTGCTCCTTGCTGGTGCCATCGGTATGGCTGTCTCCCAGCTCATCGTCGCTCTTACTGGTACTCTCTCCACTGGCCAGGATGAGCTCGGCAACACTATCGTCAAGAACCTCGGTGCCCAGCGCTGCGCCATTGCCTTCATCTGCATCTACATCTTCTTCTTTGCCTCCACTTGGGGTCCCCTGGCCTGGGTCGTCTGCTCTGAGATCTTCCCTCTCCGCGTCCGTGCCGTCTCTGTCGCCACCACTACCGCTGCCAACTGGCTCATCAACTGGGCTCTTGCCTACGCCACCCCCTACCTCGTCAACTTCGGTCCCGGTAACGCCAACCTCCAGTCCAAGATCTTCTTCGTCTGGTTCGGTGCCTGCTTCCTGTGCGTTGCCTTCGTCTACTTCTTCATCTACGAGACCAAGAACCTTACCCTTGAGGAGGTCGATGAGCTCTACGCTGAGGTTCCCCACGCCTGGAACTCTGCTGGCTGGAAGCCCACTCTCCGCTACGCCGATACCAAGATCCCCGACTCCGACAAGCCCGACCAGAGTGGCGAGCACGTCGAGTCTGCTACTCCCGAGAAGACTGTTTAAACAACTCTCTTCTTTTAGCTCGCTTGGTTCGATCTTTCTCTCTCCACATTCATCTGGCCGTCGTCTCTTCTCAACCCGAGGCGTCTAGCATCATGCATATGGGTTGACCTGTTTTTTTATATTGTGCTTTTCCTTTTTCTATTCTATACCTTCATTCATGTTATTCGGCAACTGGAGTTTTTGGGAGAATCATCTAGTATCTCTTGGGTATCATACGATTCATTTCTGGAACTTGGATTCGTCTTGCTTTACCTTGGGCGCGCGGTTATCTCTTGGGTTTTTGCTTTTTTTTTTAATTGTCTATTCTAATTGGTTTTCACTCTGTACTTTTCGGGTATGGTACATTTTCGTACGGCATACAATCTTATATTCAGTTGCCATCCATCTAATACAAAATAATCTAAAAATAACTCGAGTTCCTGTCTTAAATTGTGTCTGCCTTGTGTTGAATGTCATCGAATCATCAGCTCTTTGCTTCTCTAGATCTGTGTAACCAAACCTACGCCGCACCGTCGACAACGTACTCTTACACAAAATGACACTATAAAATTATGTCATATAACCTAAACACTATACATAATCATTGCTGCTGAATACAAACATTCAACAATATCAAACCAATTTCATCTCATATTATTCTTAAATCCGAAATCCCCCAAACATTTATCGGCATTAAACAGAAAAACAGAAAACCGCCCTTCTAGTCGTAAGCTCGTGAAAAACAAATAATCCCCAGATACCCAAACCAGAATTAATAGCTGGCCTTGGCATGGTGGCCGTGGAAGCCGATCCCAATCGCAAAATTACAAGTCGCGCGACCGAGCTCCTTCAATGTCCGCGCATCCAAGCACAAGAGATAACTCTTGCGGTTGGCTCCGTCTAGCACTACACTTAATAATACTCCGTCATCTTCATCGGTCGCTCCCGGTCTTGCAACAAATATGGGCTCGCCTGGGGTATGACCGAATTCACCACTCCAGATCAGAGCTTTACCAGTGACGGTGTCTGTCTTCGAGATTCCATCAAACATGGTGGAGAGACCGCGGTTGATAATACTAAACACGTAACGGTGCTTCTTCATGGCGAATGATGGGTTAATCGTCGGTAGCTCGCCAACATGAGGACTAGGAATCTCAATTACCCGACGCGGAGTGGGACCAAGTCCACCTGCCGGCACCTTGAGGGCCGTCGTCATGTCAAATTCATAGCGGCGCAGCCAGTCTTGGCAGCGGTCCTTCCCGGCGAACTTGCGCCAAAAATCAACTCCCTTCCCATCCCGATTCAAGATGATATCACAGTAGAAACCCTGGATGACATCCGTGTTCGGGTACTCAACTAACTCACAGTAAAGCTTCCCATCTTCCTCGAACGCATTCGTGGAGTGGAAGAAAAACCCTGCTGGAGTCTCGAATCGAGCTACAACGCCTTTTCCGTGAAGGCGGTCGATGACAAACCACTTCATCTTTAGTGACTCATCGAAGGGCTTCATTGTCTCGTTCATGTTATGATTCCACACCATCATCAACCCTCCAGTAGAAAGGTGAGTGCTGGGAATACACAGAATAAAGTAGCTTGGCGAGATAAACGTACTGTGAATGTACGCCGCTGGCACACCAAACTCCTGAATAGTGGCAAGGACCTTCAGTTCTCTCGAACCCTGAGAAAGTTGGTATATTGTGTATGAAGGAGCAGGGCCAAAACGGAGGGCAAAATTGAAGTAGTCACCCGTTATCGGGTCGACACTAAAATGTGCACACGAACTGTGACTAACCAGTTCGCGGTCAATAGTTGTCGGGTCGACATAACGCGGACCGGGCTCTAGTGTGATAGGATCTAGCTGTATAAGCGGGGTGCTGTCAGTCGCGAGCCAAAGAGACTTGACATTCGCGTGATGACCAGTCACGGTGTCGATGGGTGCAGGTTTGTGCGCACCAATCAAGGTGTCTGGATAAACCGGAATGTTCGGGTTCACGGTAACCTGCAGGGTCTTACCCGTGTTCCACTTCTCGAACATTGAAACGGCCTTGCCAAACAATCCAATGCACGGATCTACACGTTGAGCGAACGAGAAGAATCTCTTCCCACCCGCACGCAGACTCTTGATGAAGTCATCACTTTGTCTGCGTGAGGAGTAGAAAATTTGGGACGTCTTCTCCTCATTGTTAGAAGCGACGATCTCGAAACGGTGAGTATGGCCGAGGCCATCGAACCAGTGCTGAATCCGGAAGGGCTTAGATTGCCCTTCAAGGTCGACTTCATAAATTCCCGGACCTGTGCGGTAAAGGGAACCCGCAGCCCAACCGGGAATGTATCCGACTACCTCAAGCTGGAACGGGCCACGCTCCTCGGTGAGGCCCTCGAACTTTAAAGAAGAACGACGTTAGTATTGGCCAAGATATCTTGGTGGGGTAAATTTGCACAACACAGAATGCAGGTTTTTGAAGACAAGGCTGCGGAGTATAACCAAGATATATGACTTACTCCTGCTTCATTGGGCCAGTCTGTAAATACACCTTCCGCCAGATTCTTGAACGTCTGAGCGGTGTCAGACTCGGCTTCAGTAGCCGTCCGGCTGAAGATAGCCGAAGTCCGGTTCAATCCGGAAGTTTCGGGAGCCATATCTTCGGGGGAAGATATTAACCAGGTAGAGGATCTAATGACGTATGCTTTTTGAAGGGAAATATATTGGGAGATAGTATTTCTTTTTTTTTTTTTAGAAAGGCCAAGTGTGTAGCGGTGGATGTGGGGTGAAGGTAAGCA
This sequence comes from Catunica adiposa, assembly GCA_001640685.1. NCBI lineage: Eukaryota > Fungi > Ascomycota > Sordariomycetes > Microascales > Ceratocystidaceae > Catunica > Catunica adiposa. Next base: position 21,107 of record LXGU01000256.1, read on the forward strand.
TAAATAAAAATAGATTGGAGGCGGCGGCTGAAGAAACAAAAACGACTACAAACGGACGGAGTGGAACAGGTCTAGTATATAGCGACTCAAAGAGATGAGCACTACGAGGAGTGATCCAGAAAAAGAGGACCTGAAGTTCAAGGAAGAGAGGAACAGTATTCTGACGATGCCTGCGTCAGATTAAGTGAGAGGATATAAGATAGGCGGCAGATGGGAGGCAGACAAGGAGATGAATCGCCAGAATATGGTGGACAAGCCGCCTATTTAGGGTTGTAGGATTCCAAGTAAATGATAAACAACACACGTATTCTAGTAATCGACTTGAAAAGAACTATTGTGGCTGTTTTCTTTTTTGAGTTAGGAACAAGACGCCAGTTCTTTTCGACAAAACAATGATTTTGTGTGGGTGATTGCTCTTTTCATATAAATGTCGTCCCACAGACTGGATGTATTGGCTGATGTGATGCTTGTCGTTAAGGCTGGAATCAGCGGCAAGGGATTGCTTACAGTGGTTCAGCGGAAAAGACGGAGAACAGGAGCAGGTATTCGTGTTCTGAAGGTGGGATAACAAGCGATGACAGGTGAATAGTAGAGAGCGAAAGAGGCGGCCTACAGTATATCAGTTGTTAGGCAGAAACTATGTCACATATGTGGGAACGTATGTGATTTCCTTGACTTTAGACTGGTGGATATATGTTGGGGAGATTGAAGCAACAGCAGCTAGCAGCTGTGCAACAGGACTGGCCAATAGAAATGGCTGCGATAGTTATTGCCAACCAGATGCAGGTTTCTCTTCGGCAGGTGCTAGTGATAGCACGTAACAGAATGTGATAGAATTGTCTATGCCCTATCACTTTCCTGTTGTAATGTAGTGATTAAAATTTTTTTATAGATTTAATGGTCTTATTCCATTCAATGACAGCAAAAGACTTCTACAGTTTACCAGTACAATTACTTGTACTCTTGACAACGAATGCGAAAAAGTGGAGCAGGGTAATCACTTTAATAGTCCAAAATAGGAAGGCAACACACATGAATGGGGCGATGTTGGTGAACTTTCCCTTTGGCTTCACTTTTGAGGGCTTGGGAAACAAATGACATGAGGGCAATTTGAAAACGAAGACTGCGACAGTGAAGACAATTCGAGATTACACTATTTGTAGTTTGTGATATTTTGCGGTGGGACTTGGACAAGCGGGAATGTGATTGCATTGATTGGTATAAGTCCGACAATTAGGAAGCTGGGTTTAGGCTTGGAGAGGGCAAGCAAGGAACGTAACGGGTTGCAATTAAAATAGGTAGTTTATATACAATGTAACAATACATGATAATATATGGCTTTATGCCGAGATGGCCAAAAAGAAAGAAAAAGGGTTGAAAGTTTAAGCTAGATTGCACCAGATATTTATTAGGAATCTGGCTAGATTCAAGATTACAGGTTCAGATTAAACGTAGCCCATCTCCATACTGCTAAATATAGAGCTTCCAGAAGCAATTTTGTTGTCTCAAAAGACAGCCTCTACCTTCTTGAAGCTAAATTCCATAATTATTGCTGACTATCATCGGAGAATGTATAGAACAAGGTACAAGATACGAAGGCTCGAGAGACACTGATCGGTCCTTTCGGGTCTTGATGGATGATGGCCTTGTTGGCAGTGGCGGTTATAGCCCCACTTTTATCGGCACAACAAGGAGCGGATGATGGTGAGGAGGCTGGAAAGATATGAGGACTTGGAGGAGACTCAAGGAAGGGGAACTTTTTGGGGATGAACAAAATACTACGAAATGAAAATATTTTTGAGGAATGCCGTCTTTGTATAAAGCGGAAAGGGACATAGACAATCAGTGGTTCGCCTACGACGTATGAGGGTTGATAAGACACTGGTTGAGAGGGGATGATGTCTATATGGAAGATGGAGGTCGTAATTAGGAGGCAAGATTGGATTATTCAACAACTATATCGCAGCCATAACGAGCCATTGAAAACAATATTTATTAGCAACATATGCCGTATCATGGCTGTGAGATACAATGATATTTAGAGTTATGGTAAAACTAGTACAAGGACAAGATGTAGTTTCCTGTTTGGGTCTATATGTCTAAACACAGTACAACAAACACATACACACTTTACAACAACTCTATACTAGCACTGAAATTATCCCTGTATACAGTGTCTGTATTACGCCACTTTATTAAAGTGGATCCACGCGAAACGACTTGACCACATCTCATGTTCAACACGAGCCTAACCAAGTCATCACCAACCTCACCCATCCCAACCAATCTCAAACACACTCATCAAATATTCATATAACCTCTCCTTAAATGCCCCCCCACAAATCATGAGTTCCAAAGCCGCCGTCTTCTGGGGCGCCCTCTACCTCTTCGCCCACCAATTCCTCTCCCGCCTCCTCACCTTCACCGCTAACCAACTCTTCCTCCGCCTCCTCACCCCCGAAAAACTCGCCCTCGCCACCCGCCTCGAGTCCTTCTACCTCACCACCATCTTCTTCGCCCGCGACTCCCTCCGCGTCGCCATCCAACGCCAACCCGATGCCCCTAGCGACCCCGTTCGTCGCCGCACCCTCGGACAAACCGCTGTCAATTTAGGATTCCTTGTGGTCCCCGTGGGTGTTTTAGTAGCAGGGAGTCTTGGATGGATCAATGTTAAGTGGTCGACGGGAGATTGGTATTTTGCAGAGGCGGTAGGAGTGTTTGGAGTGGGAGCAGTTATTGAGTTGGCGGCAGAGCCATATTTTGGATTGTTGGCGGGGCGTCAGGCCTTTGGAGGGAGGGCGGCGGCGGAGTCGACTGGGGCGTTAGCTAGGTGTGTCGGGACTTTGGGGGTTGCGTATTGGGCTCATGGGAAAGGTATTGAGGTTGGGCTTTTGCCGTTTGCCGCAGGACAACTGGCGTACAGTGTGGTGCTCTGGATTGTGTATGTGCTTAATGTGTGGCCTATTGCCCGGGACGAGGGTATCTCGTTGGGGTTGAAGGGAGGTTTGAAAGATGAGGTGGAGGGAAGTTATATTGGAGGATTGTTCTATCGGCCGACTATCTGGTTGGCGGGGAGTATGCAGATGCAGGGTTTCATGAAGCATTTCTTGACACAAGGCGACTCGTTGATTATCACCGCGTTGGCTAGCACAAGGGCACAGGGCGTTTATGCCTTAGCAAACAACTACGGCGGCCTAGTCGCGAGAATGGTATTCCAACCAGCGGAGGAGATGAGCCGTAACTACTTTGGCCGTCTTCTCGCCCCGGATCAAAAGTCTGAAGAGACCCCCAACAACGAATCTACTGACAAAGCCGCTGAAAAAGCCGGCGAGAAAGCCAAGAAACCCAACGAAATCACTGCCCGCAAATCGAAGCTCCAAAAAGCTTCCGCCGATCTCACAACCCTTCTCAAATCCTATATCCTTTTCTCTACTTTAGTCATCACAATCGGTCCTCCCGCCGCCCCGCCCGCTCTCACGCTCCTCGCCGGCCCCCGCTGGACGGCCAACGGTGCTGGAATCGTCCTAGCTAACTTTTGCTATTACATCCCCCTCCTCGCCCTTAATGGCATCACCGAAGCCTTCGTTGCCTCTGTTGCTACGGAAGTTGAGGTTGCCATGCAGTCTATGTGGATGTTTGTGTTCACTGGGATCTTCGCATCTGCCGGATGGTTCTTCCTTGGATTTTTGGATCTCGGCGCGAGTGGGTTAGTATGGGCAAATGTTGTCAATATGGCGTGTCGGATTGTGTGGAGTTGTTGGTTTATTAGAAGATACTTTGGACGAGAAGGGGTTGAGTTTGATGTGCTAAAACTGAGACCTGGTGTTGTGGCGAGTGTTATCTGTGTTGTGGGACCACAGGTGATTGAGAAGGTTGTCACTATGGTATTGCCGGAGGGTGGTCATCCGTTTGTGGTTTTGGCAGTGACGGGCGTTGCGGCTGTGCCAATTGCGGTTTCACTGTAAGTTATGCTTCAATATCATGTGACCGAGTTTGATACTAACAGCTTTTAGACTTCTTTCCGAGTTGAAATTCCTGAAGAGTCTATACACCTCTTTCAAGAATAGGTCGGCTTAATAGAAGGAAGATTGTTTATAGTTCAATGTAATACAGGCTTATATTCCAATTACGACCGACACCGCTTTTGATGATATATAATCCCAGCCGAACGTCATTATCCCAATCCCATAAATATGAAAACACCCCATATCAAAATATATAGAAACAAATACTTGAAACAACCATGGATAAAAGCAAGCAAAGAAATCCCGAAAACTCAAAAGAAACGGCCACCCGCTTAGTCGTCAAAGACAATTTTCTTGGGGACGAGCGATGGGTCAACCTCACGGAAGAAGGCACCGTAGACGGGGTGGACCTTCTTCTTGACGGTGGTGCCGAACTTGAGGAGATCTTCGGGGACGTTCTGGTTGGAGGACTTGAGGATGTTGATGAGACTGTGATGCGACTGGTTAGAGAATGGATGGATATTGGATATGAATGGTTTGGGTGAACTTACGAGCCAGAGTGGGCCTTATCGTGAAGGGTGAAGAAGGTGTAGGCCTCGCCGGTCTTGCCAGCACGGCCGGTACGACCGATACGGTGAACGTAGTCCTCGATGGTGAGGGGGAACTGTGAATGACTGTTAGCGCCAAGTCCATATAGAAAAGAAAAAGGGAATATATCATTGCTCTTAAAACTTACAGTGACGTTAATAACCAACTTGACCTCAGGAATATCCAGACCTCTGGCAGCAACATCCGTCGCAACCAAGACCGGAGTGGCACCGGACTTGAAAGCCTCCAATGACCGCGTCCGCTGGTCTTGTCTCAAATCACCGTGAATACCACAAACCTTGACACCTCTCTGTGCCAAGAAGTTCTCCACTCTCGTGGCCTCCTTCTTGTACAAGCAGAAGACCAAAATGCGGTCCTGCGCTGAGTGCTGCGCCTGGTACTTCTTCAGAATTTGCAAAAGACGCTGCTCCTTGACGTTGGGATCGACGACTTCGACGGTTTGGGTAATACGAGTGTTCGCTTGGAGTTCACCATCAACGCGCTGCTTGCCGTTGTTTGAGATGGTGATCTTGGCGGGGTTGATCATCATGCTGGACGCCAGCTTTTGCACGGACATGGGCCAGGTGGCAGTGAACATGAGCGTCGTTCTCTTCTCTCTGGCGGGGCAGGCACCAAGGATCATCTTAATATCCTCTTCAAATCCGGTATCCAACATTCTATCAGCCTCATCCAGAACAACGAACTCGGTATTCGACAGATCGACGGTGCCATCAGACATAAAGTCCTTAAGACGGCCAGGAGTAGCTACAATGATCTCGGCACCACGACCCTTGCGAAGGGCGGTCCGCTGGTCGTCCTTGGAAGCACCACCGTAAACACAGACACACTTAAGGCCAACAAGATCCGCAAGAGCAGTCACCTGCTCGGCAGTCTGCATAGCAAGCTCACGGGTGGGTGAGACAACAACCGCCTTGATGCCACGCTTGGAAGCGACCTCGGGGCGCATAAGCTTCTCAACACAAGGCAAAGCAAACGCCATGGTCTTTCCAGAACCCGTCTCGGCAACACCGATGACATCGCGGCCCGAAAGGGTATACGGCCACGAAGCAGACTGAATGGGTGTCGGGTTAGGGAACTTGCTGAAAGGATTCTTGGCCAAAAGATCAGTCTTGGGCAGATGGCTGAACGAAAGAACAGGTCTGAACGGAACAGCAGCGTTCGGGTCCTCAACAACGACAAAGTTCTTGGAGTGGAAAGCGTCAATATCGGCTTGCGGCAGGGCGGAAAGAGCAGCAGACTGAGTGTAACCGGCGGTCGAGGGGGGAGGACCAGTAGGCGCAGCATCCTTTTGCTTCTTGGGCTCGGGGGTCTCGTCGGTATCGTCACGCTTGCGCTTCTTCTCCTCTTTGGCGGCCTTCTTGGCGGCCTTCTCGGCCTTGCGGGCGGCCTTGCGGGCAGCCTTGGCCTCAGCGCTCTCCTCGGCGTCAGCAGCGGCCTCAGATTCAGGCTCAGCGACGACGTCCCTGGACTTCTTCTTATCCTTCTTATCCTTCTTCTCCTTCTTCTCGGAGACCTCAGCGGGGGCGTCGGTCATGGCGACATCCTCGGATTCGATCTTCTTGGACTTCTTTTCTTTCTTGTCCTTCTTATCCTTTTTGGACTTCTTCTTCTCGGACACCTCAGTGGCCGGAGGAGTGTTGATGACTTCGTCGGCGGGCATAATGGGCGATGTGGAAAGGGTGGGGTGCGGTGGTCGAGAGGTGAGTGGTCGTGCAGTTTGGCGCAGATGGGGGAAAAATTTAGGGTGGAATGTACATGCGATTGGGAAAAAAAAAGTCTTATCGATAAGGGGGCGGACCTACCGGGGATCGTATGCGATCAAGGGTTGCATTGTTGACTGAAATCTGGTTCCTGGAAGAAGAATAGGGACTTAGTGGCAATGATATTGGGATATTGTTCTGAGGCTCAAGAAGCTGTAAAATGGTATATAATGTTTCGTTTCCCACATATATAGTTTTGGCCATTTAATGACGGCAATGATTCAATATACTAGATGGATGTCTTGACATGAATCGCCCCAACTTGTGTGTCAGGGTTAACCAACCCTTGTGCAAACCCTCATAGTTCCTCCTATGCCGCCATCCAACCACAGGCTTCGATGGCGCAGTGGTAGCGCAGTGGTCTCATAATCTATGAGGAGCCTGATTCCAGACACTCATCGTGTCATGATATCCAAAGGTCGTGAGTTCGACCCTCACTCGGAGCATGTCTACTTTTTTTGTCTTTCCTTATTTTTTGCTATCCTTCCCGTTTTCCTAGGTTTTACCACCTGCCAAACTATTTACTCAGACGGTTCCCGCGATGGAAAAGGCAATACTGGTGCTGGGTGGGTCATTTATTATGGCCCAGAAAAGATCGGTGAGGGATCAGGTTCCTGTGGCCATAGCTGCACACAATGGTATGGAACTTGCCGTGAAACTTGCACCTCCCGACGCCGGTAACATGTATCTCTGCATGGACAACCGCAGCATTGCCCAGAGTATCAGCAAACAGTCTAGGAAGATCAGAACATCCAAACTAACGGTCGACGGAGCCAGAATGGTCATCGGAACTTGGCTGGGAGGCCGCTCATAGATTGGGCCGGACATCCTGGAATGTGTGGTTCTTTGGGTGCCAGGTCACTACGAGGTCGAAGGAAACGAAGTCGCGGATTCTTTATCCAAGGACGGGTGCCATAGTGAGAGGTCGCTGGTCCTCACTAGCGACCCAAGCATGTCGGTGTCTTCAGCCCACCGTTGGAAGAACAAAACACGCAGTGAGGAATTCAAAGCGTGGATGAAGAATCAGTTGAAGGGGCCGGACAAGCACCTGAAGAAACCATTTATGCTGCCCAAGATCTGGATTTTAAAATGGATGAAGGGTCTGGCGTGGGGTATAGTTGCTCAAGTGCTAGCCGCTCGCTCNTCACCAATCCCCCCAGCATGTCGCTGTCTGCAGCACACCGGTGGAAGAACAAAACACGCGATGATGAATTCAAAGCGTGGATGAAGAATCAGTTGAAGGGGCCGGACAAGCACCTGAAGAAACCATTTATGCTGCCCAAGATCTGGATTTTAAAATGGATGAAGGGTCTGGCGTGGGGTATAGTTGCTCAAGTGCTAGCCGCTCGCTCCGGACATTGTGACTTTAAGGACTACCACGTCCGATTCAACCACGCCGACGCAATCACTCACTGTGAGATCCCAGGCTGTAGAATGGCCAAAACACTCACTCACCCTTGGTGTTGTCCCGGAAACACTACGAAACTCAGTGAGTCCTTCGTTCAAGAAGCTACTGTTGAAAGATATCCCCTGCGCACATCCATCCGAGAAGCTGGAATCTAAGTAGACTAATTTGAGGTGTGCACTTAGCCTGGTAAAAGCTGATGAATTTGGGTTTCTGGTTTGCTTCAAATCTTTTCCTATTGTTTTTCTTTTCTTTTTCTTTTTCTTTTCTTCTTTTCCTTTTCTACATAGTTGATCAGATAGATATATATGAGTCGGAAGCGGCATACAGGCTTACCTTGGGTACGTGAGTCTCCGGACTACGGTCGCCCGCTTGCGGAATGCTCACGTATGAGCTCTACAGACGGCCTTACACTCCGTCCGGTAATTAACCCGGATTGACTGACGTAACTTAATACTACTACTACTACTACCACTACTACTTCGCCTAAGTGTGGGTCCCTGCCTCCAAACAAAGAATTAACATCCATCAGGAGTCAAGATCCTTCCAAATCTGGCCCTGGAAAAAACAAAGATGACCGTTCAACGTTACTTCCTTCCTGCAGGCGACGACAGAAGAACCGGATTTCTGGAACCGGTCAGAGGATTCAAGGTTGATTAATAGTGCATAGTCATAATAGAAGCTAACTAGTAGATGATGTAATTTTCCAACTCGGATTTTATATGAATTCTCCGTCACTATCACATTTCTTTTCTCGGTTGGGTGAGTATTGAGAAGGCTCACAGCGGCAAATCAGCTCTTGTATATTTACTAGTTTATTGAGTGAACCTCAAAAGCCGTCAGCTGGCGCAGGACGGTTACCAGCTGATAACTAGCTGTGGCAACTATCACCCAAAATATAGAATCAACTCTAGTAAGACAACAGAACTACATAAGGCAACTTGCAACATCATTGGCAGTTAGTTGCCTAACAGCCAATATTGAAACTAGATGGAAGGACAACAAAGAACATTGTATGTTTAATTACACTTGCCAGGTTTAACTAGCATGTGAATTGTTATACTTGAGCCATTGTTTCAGACACTCATTACGACACCACATAGAGGATAGTTGGTTATCATGCCGGTGATTGTTCGGAACAAGCAAATTAACATTTTGTATGATAGCAATAGATGCTGATTAAGTAATCACACGCTATTTGACAATCAAATCCTACATTTATAAAGTCATATTTATAATAACCCCTATGAAATAGGGCTTAAACCGGTGTGGGTTCTGTTCATGTGATACGCATGTGATGCGGTAGGTAGTTGCTCTTATTTGTGCAACATGGTTCTTTTGTTGATGTCAAAACTACTCCTACAAGAAGCATATAAAATGTCTACTATGCCTCCATCCATTACGGACTCCACCCTCACTCTTGAAGTCTTTTGTCCTCATTTGTTGACTTTTGTTTATTACTCTCAATTTCTTTTCCCATAAAACATGTGGCATAATGGCCAGAAAACGACCTGCTCCTACTCTAAGGCTTCGACAACGCCAAGAGCTTACCCGATCACAGGAGGAGCTTACCCAACAAGAAGAAGAACGGGCACGACAAGCGGAAGAGCTGGAACATCAAGTGGAGGAGCGGATACGTCAAGCGGAGGAGCGGATACGTCAAGCGGAGGAGCGGGCACGTCAAGCGGAGGAGCGGGCACGCCAGGAAGAGCGAGCACGCCAGGAGGGAGAGCGGCTACTCCAGGAAGAGCGGGCACGCCAGGAGGAGCGGATACGTCAAGTGGAGGAGCGGGTACGCCAGGAAGAGCGGGCACGCCAGGAAGAACATCGTCATTTTCAACTCATACAACCTTCTCGCGATGAACAAAATACTACTAGTGCTTCTATGCCGGCCACCCCCATTCGAAATGCCCAGATTTTGGAAGCATCTAAGAAAATCACGGCAGTCCAAATGGAAAAATTCATTTTTCGTACTATTGGAGTGATTTGGTCTGAGCTTCCACTTTATGATGTCCTGTTTGCAAGCCATCCCCAACATCTTAGAGCTGCACAGGACATGTTTAATTCCTGGTCTTCCTCACGCCGACCACTTTATAAAGGTGGAAGATGGATCAGCTGGCCCCAGAAACCGACTAAAAGTCAAGTTGTGGGGTGGCTTCATAAGATCCAACAGAGTATTTCTAACTACTGCCGCCGACATCCATACTTGCCTCAAGTCAGGCGACACATTATCCACGGCTCTTCTAAGCCGCTCAAGTCTGAATCTGGATCAACATACAAACCTGATTGTGT